>JABMBR010000908.1:0-31746 GCA_018881525.1 Meteorus sp. PSUC_FEM 10030008
TATATATATGTATACATAAATATATGAATGCGAACGAAGAAGGCGGGGGCAGAGAAGAAGCAGTGAAGATCGATGGCGAGCGACATAATTCAAGGGAAGATCAGATGTACCACCCACCAAGAACGAATCGCGCTCGCGATTCGAGTTTGCTTGATCATTTTGATCGCGCCGGCTCGCCTTTATGTGCATATTATGTATTTATTATGGTTAGACTACCAAGAATCGAGCGACAAAACCGTAGCCGATGTCTATACATTGAGCAACGTGGCATGGAGCTACTCCTTCTTGCAATGCGTTTGTCCCGCGCGCACCTATATAAGTATATAGACACCACCACAGGGCCAAGTTGTCCCGCGCTGCGACTCTCAGCCCTCTTTTATTCTTTTACTCTGTCTCATTCTATCGCCCTGCTCATTAATTGACACCGCGATACTCGCTTGACGACCTTGGTGGTCTGTCGAGACTTCTCTTTGCCTATACACGTTGGTAAACCACCTGCCATTTTCTTCCTTCCGTTATATCCATGTGTACTAACATTTGTATGTCTGTGTGGATTTATTGGTGGGATTGTCTGGATAAAGAGTATATATAAACGCACATGGGGTCATCCCTTCAATGATGTGCATTGCGAGTTTGTGTATAACTTTGTGTGTTTTACAAGGTGCCACATCGCATCTCTTAAATTAAACATTGCGAGAGTGGACTTTGAACAGAGATCACTTGTATATAAATGCTGAATAAATGTTGACAACACATTTTTTCGCACGGGGAAATAATTGATTGGTGTGACTGTGAAAAAAGGGCCGGTTAATTTACTATGCATTCTGTTGCAGCGATGATGAATTCACTTTCATTATACGCATTGGTTGTTTAGCTGTCGAATTAGAGAAATTTTGGTTTCATTTGTTTTTGTAGATTTCTCTTTGCAGACTTGCGCAATGCTATTTGTGTTCAAATTTTTCCAAAATCTGCAAGCTTTCATATACACATAAGGAATTTCAGTCGAACCAGCTCAATTTTTGACCTGTGATGAATTCGGAAACTGCTCCAGTTTCTGGTTATAAACGATTGAATCATCGAAACTGTTTCTCAATTTAAGTGACATGTTTTTCAGGATATAAGTTAGTTTTTCATTCTGGTTAAAATCAACACTTTTTTGTTCATTTTATTGTGTTAGAAAACACGTTTCACTGTACATTGTATAAATTCCCGATGTATTCATGACAAATCCAACAATGCAATAGAATTTCAATTTTTTCAGAATTATAAAACTTCAAATAATTTCAGACCACCTTCGGTTCTTGTGAGCTGTAAAAAAAATTCACAAGAACAATGTCATAAACATCAATTTTATTTTCATGATAATTAATGCCGAACCCCGACGTTGACAATTAATTTGAACACGTTCGATGTCCGGTTTAGTTCTGGTCATAAATCATTTTACAATTACCGAACCCCAACCATTGAATTTGGTATTTCTAAATGCTCTCAACATTCCACCTCTGTCTCATTACTCCAATAATTATTTCCCGAAACTGCAACTCTCCATTATCTTCATGCACATGTAAATCGGAATTCAGCTGTAATGATAAAAAAAAACAGTTAAGAAAAATTATTTTACTTCAATACAGTCGTATTATTTTTATGTATCATATAATGACAAATTTACATTCAGTAGTTGCAACGCGCATGTTCGTGAAAATAAAAAGAAATAAATAAGAAATGTGAACGTGCACACTCGGTATATTGGGAGTTTATCGGTATTCAGGTCGAGAGCAAGTTGAAAGAAAAGTTATGATGACATTTAAAATGGTAATTTGAATGTGTATTCACTTTAAGTAGCATTACATTATGATCACGTATTTGACACGTCAGACCGATATCGTTGAGTGTTCTGTATGCTGTATATACATACAAATATATAAATATATATAAACATATAACGCACTGCGTGGGAACCAGTATCGCGTCTAGAATCGTTAAGAGTCTCTTTATACATATCACATAAACTTTGTATTGACCGCATCAGTCGATTACAATTGATGAGGTCGCACGTGATTTTTTTTCTCTTTCTCCTTTGTATATTTGCATATATAAATTTATGCTACTCATAAATGTACTGGTATGTATGAACTCTCTTATGCACATTTATATTTTAGTATTGATACTTTGTTATTATCTTCACTGAATAAAATTTTCGAACTTTAAATGTTATTCAGCTGTTCAATAAAATTTATTCCTTTCCATCTCTGTATAATTATATCTGGAAATGGTTATTCTGAAAATTTTCTGGGATTGATTACACATTTTAGTTCCATGGATGAATTGACAGTGTTGAAAAAATCAGTTTGAAACGACTGTTGATTCAAACTTTTTAGGGGGTGACTGATCATTTTTATGAAATGAGCGTTAGGGACTAGTGAAAATTGTTTTGTGGAAAGAATGAAATTTTTTATACTTCGTTTTCATAGGAATTACAAAACATCAAACTGTGTAATGTTGAATAATTAGGCGTTATGCAAAATTGTAATTTTTTTTATACAATCACGAAAAGTATAGAATCGTTAAATATCATCTTTGCTTCATCTTTGAATCAGGGCGTTTATTTGATTGTAGCGTTCAATTTCTGAAATAAAAGGGTCACCACGTTAAACATAGAAAGATTATACTCTGGTTACGGCTATAAGTTCAGCGATATTGTTGGAAATGTCTTCTGATCGTTAAATATTTTGGGAATTTTTTCTACTCAGAATAGTAAAATTTTAATAGAAACGTCTGAAGTTTGAAGAATATTTCACAATGTAAGTGATAAGAAGTGACTGCGATTTCGCCTCTTTCCTGCATCTCTTCAAGAGCTAAGATGTCAAAGCTCCCGTTCAAGGTTTGTCATTGGCAATTAACCTTTAATGGTTTTACTCGGGACTCACAAGAAAATTTCCCCAAAAGTAATTCACCTCATATCTCGCTTGTTATCCTGTGATAGTTTATAATGTTCATATGTGTTTCTTTGTACTCACGGGTTGTTGACAATCTCTCTGATAACGAATAAACGTTAATTTGCGAACTGCTATTAACTCTGGCCTTTTTCGTGTTCTCTACAATGAGTGTCTGTTTTTTTTTAATTCACACTCAGAGTAACTAATGGTCTAAATAACATGGAATTTGATATAAAATTTTCATTTTTATCGTGTACGTGGCAACGTTCAAGACAGTTTGGAACAAGCCAGCTCTGATAGTTGGCCACGGTTGGATTCTACAGTGGTGAAATTCAGAATTCGTCATGACGCAATTCATTCCTGGATTCATTGTCTTGTGTTTCTTTTGCCTATGTGAGATCGTTTTTCATTATTGTTTCTTCGCGTTTCAACATTTTTATATCAATAGTCGAATAGAAAACGTAAACATTGAAGATTCTGTTCATTAGAAAGGTTTTTACTTGATTTCGTTTTGAGATAACAGAGATTGTGAATTCTGTAGGAAATTTAATTCACACACGTGATTCCAAGTTCTTATGAATTGATTTCAACACATTTTAGTAGGATACAATTTTGATATCAATGTTGGGACACAATTTCTCTAGAATTTGAATAATTTCTCGTATAAATTGTTGATATCACTCACATCATTGCTCTCATTTCTTGATAATGTTCATCTATAGATGTGACTGGACTCGGACCCTACGATTGCGGGATGAATGAAGAACTGGCACCATGTGGGAAGAGTTGCGAGTCTCATTGTGGATATTTTTACGTAGCAAATTGCAAACCAATGTTTGTGGTGAGTGTCAGTCACTTTAATCCTTCCGAACTGACAGTTTTGGCCGAGTTTCTTCAATTCATGCAAATTGATAATAACGAAGTGAATACGAAAGGGTAGCATGGCTGATTCAGACATATTGAAATCGATTTCACTCTGAGATTTTTTTCGTATTTATCGCTATGATTGCACGATCATGTCCTTTTTTTTTAGAAGTGCCCTCTCCAATGTGGTTGTAAAAATGGATTCGAGAGATGCAAGGGGGAATGTCGTGAAATGTTTCCGAGAAAGATAAAATAATAATGCAAACGATTTAAATCAAGGAAGTGTTCATTATCTCACTTCCAAGATGTACATTCCTGAATTGATCATTCTTATATGATTATGAACGTAGGGATCTCAGTTGTATCATGAAGAATGTGAATAAAATTTTTCATCTCAAACCGAATTATCGGAAAAAAATTAATGAAAATTTAACCACTTTCGTGCAGATAGATTTGTTGTTCTAGGGATATTGGAGCTCTTTCATTCATTTGATATTTGATGAGTGCTTTCATTTATCGTATTTTTGAAATGATTTTTGATAACTCAAACTACTGATGGACCAGTTATCGTTTGTTTGTTGTTTTTCTTTGCTTCAATCGACGATGAATTTTAATTTTTGAATCACCTGATGTGGTTATGTTCGGAGTCGTAAAGAGATGGTATTAGTTAGAGGTTGAATGTTCGGTGTTTTCAAGAGTATATAAAGAACTCGTTGGCCACTCTACGATAGTTGAAATTTGAACGCCTTTAATATAACAGTCACCATGGCACGAATCATACTTGGATTTTTGGTCCTGTTCGTCCTCTGCATTTGTAAGTTCACTACATCCATTTATTCGAAAATATATTTTATAACATTTGTGGATTGAAATCAGGATTGATTTATTAGTTACGTACGTAACTTAGTTATATCTCGTTTAAACTAGAATTTAGTAAGAAATATTAATTATTTTCTAATTTTTCTTCTTATCCAACATCTGAAGACGTAAAATCTGAAATGTGTGGTCCGAATGAAATATGGGAACGATGCGCAAAAGAGTGTGAGAATAACTGCATTAACTTGAGTGATCCACTATACCGCAGGCCACGTGGGGTAAGTTGTGTTTCTTTCTCTTCAACATTTTGAATTACTTGAAAACTCGCATTTTTTCATTTCCATTGAGTAACATTCAGTGCTAAGAGTAACACATCTTTAATAAAGACAAAATTTTTGCATTTTGTATCCATTCTCTCCATCGTAGTCGTGTCCTTATGAGTGTGGCTGTGGATATGAATACAGAAGATACGAGAATTCATGCGATGCTGAGTGCCCGTCACAACTACGAGGATAAAATTCTCAATCATTCACTCGATTATGTTTTTCCTTTTTGATCTTCTCATTCTACTGAAAAGTAAATGCAACAATAAATATTGATCTACGATGAATTCTTCTTATTTCAAACTAATTCATTCACTCCTTCAGATGTTGAGGGAATCACTGATGTCGTATTTATAAAAGTAGAGGAGTATGAAATAAAAAACCGATTTCCGTGAAACCGTACAGTTTTATATTATCCCAAATTTTTGTCACTTTTTGGAAACTATTGCGAAGGAATCAAAATGACCATCATCATTTTTGGAGTTTGTCATCATCGAATCACTTCCCTTCCATAACAATCTCGTTGTCGGCCATTGTTTCAATGATGAGTTGTTTGTGATGTGGAGATCCGATTATTCTTACAGTTCTGATATTTTTTGTTGTCTAAAGCTCTCGTATCGCAGCTGCACTGTGAGATACGAAAATGGTTTGGCTTCATTCTTATCAATTCAACTCCAATGATTGAATGAGTCAGTTTCGAAATTACTTGTCGCCGTGAATTCACTTTTTGATTTTGAACTACGCCATTATTTTCACATTTGTTTCTCCATTGCGATAACTTGCAATTTTCCTCACTTAGAAAGTAATTTCGATGCAAGATAACGAAAAATATTCCATGACAAGCTCATCTTTACTATGTATGTAACAAGATTTGGGTGAGTTTATAAACTTGAAGGTTCCAACAGTCGAAACTGCTTGGATTTGAGATCGAGAAAGTGTAACATTCATGATGGCAAAACTCATACTTGGATTGTTCCTATCGTGGCTTCTTCGTATGGTTATTACATAAATAATTTTCACAACTATCACTGAAAAAAAAATATTCTTCAATTTCCCTTCAGATTCGTTCCCCTGTAAAGTGGTTGTAAGTGAGGACTTGAGAGATGCAAAGAACAGTGTAACACAGCATTGCGGTATTAAGTATATGAGATGTATTGAGAAAAATTGATGCTGCGTCACAAATGAATTCACTCGAAAATTCCCCATAAAGTATTCTCAATTTTTCACCTTCTAACACTGATTTTGGAATGAGCGTTGGACAATGAGCAGAATTCATTCGAATACCTGACAATTTTTTGAACTTGATTCAATTGTCAGAGAATACACGACCAAATATTCTGAAATTTCTTAACGATTATTCACTTCCTCAGATATTGGTCGCTTTGTAATAACTTTTGATCATAATCGATGATCAAATTTCGATAATGTTGATAATGACGTTTGGTAATGATTGGGAATGAGGACCTGGATGACTTCGAATCAAATCATAATATTCGTAATAGATCTCATCAATGGCGATATTTAATAAGGAGCAATTTTATGCCCCAAATTTTTTTTGATAATCATGTTCAATTTGCAGGATTATATATACCTGGGTTCCATGACAAATAGTTTCAGTTGAACACTACATCGCAATTGCATATTGAAAATGGCTCGACTTATACTTGGTCTCTTCACTTTGTGCTTATTCTGTATCTGTAAGATAATTTTCACAAATTTCCGTTTAGTTTTTATGAATAGAGGAGAGATAAGCAAATGCATCAGTGTGACATATCGTTTCGTTGTTCACGGCACAGGATTGTGCCATCATTTTGGGTGCACTGATAATTCTGTTGATTACACATTGAGAATTTCAATTTTACTAGTTTTACAATCATTTATAATTGTTGGGATATTATCAAGAGCATGTTGTTCTATAACATAATCAATTCATGTGACAGTTTAGCGCAATTCATTACATAGTTGCTCTAATTCCCGTCAAGACATTCGTGATTGTTAATCAAATCGATACAATCCATAATGCTGATTTGATTAGCACCGTGTAATGGACTTCTGTAAAAGTCTTTTCTTGCGGAGTGACAATTTTCATCTCTCATGAAGGAGAAACAAAAATTTTCATGATTCTTTCATGATGCTATGAGTAATGTGATTATCGAGACGTTTAACTCTCGCAATGACTGGGTCGGTGAATGTCATATTTGATGACAGTCATTAAAATTAATTCTTGGTTATCAACAATGTAATGAATGAAATTATGATGAAATGATAATAACATCGGCATTGATAATAATTTCCTCTCTAGTTAGAAGTAAATGGCACTCCCACGTTGCTCGAAAGAGAGTAAAATACTCGACTATTAATTCATAATTCTACCTTATCTTCTTCAAACAGGTGTGAATGCGGTCGATGTGAATGAGTGCGATACGAATGAAGAACTGCGACTATGTGGAAGGGCATGTGAGAGTGATTGTGCTAATGTTCGTCCTCGAGTATGCAAACCAATGTTCGCGGTGAGTACCGTTGACTTTGATATCAAGAATTCAAACCGAAAAATAAGTGAAATTTTTCACATCAAAAATCATAGCATCGGATATAATCACATTCACTCAATAAATCGGAATCGTAGAGTATTGCCGAGCTGATTCTTGATGAAGCGCTTCCATTTTTTCTGTGCTACTTTGCCTCTGTCATCAAGCTATTGTTATTGTCTGACGCAATTTGACAGCTATTTTGTCATAGACGTTAACAATAATTTATTATAAATTCCAGGCGTGCCGTCTTGAATGTGGTTGCAAGCCTGGATTCGTAAGATGCAATGGAAAATGTTATTAGAGTCCAAAGGAATAACCGTGCAAGATATTTGGAAAAAAATCACTGAAAACAGTTCACCATTCTGACGATTGTTGGAATGAATTTGCTTGGACAGTTCGTCTCTAATTTTCGAGGTCCTGTGTTGATTTCTAGTTGATTATACCACCATTCAATCCATCATTCGCCAATGGAATTAGTATTGAGACATCACACCCCAACTCAAGTGCGCACTTTTATTCGTGGAATTACCCAGAATAGAAGACCAAGTCTCACGAAAATTGTGTCACACACTCGAAGACAATGCTCTACTATGAAGAATCCCATCACTAAATAAACACGAAACACGCATCGAATAAAAATACATTCATTGATGAGTTATGTCGTTGATATTTTCAAAACTATCCATCTAATCCGCATTCCCAATAAATCAAAAATGATCAGTGTCGCGTCAAATTTACAACGTGACGATCAAACATTCGATTCATACAAGATTGATTTCCTTACAATTCTATCTCTACCGATATAAGTTGGTGATACTCGACAAACGTGAAAGAATAAAGAGATAAAATGATGGGGCGTTGGTGGTCGGCGAGTAGAGAGCAACTGAATCATTGACAAGTTTTAAGGTAGAAAGCGTGTTCATCGCCAACAAATGAAGCCAAACTCTTCACACAAATGTGTGTGCATATATATATTTATACATATGTGTTGCCTGGATTATATCCACCTCATTCAATGTATATACTAGAGCATGGTCGTATGTTCCGCGAGAAAGCTCTGTACTGGCACATAACTCAAGAACATACCCATTCTGCTTTTCTCTCTTCCCTCACTTCTTTTTCACTCTCCCTCACTTACTCCTTCTCACCACTTTTTGTTCCTCTTTTCTTCTATTCGTTTTGCTCTTTTGCTTCTACCCTCGCATCACAATTTCACTCTCAGCGTATAAATTCAAGCCGCAAAAGCAACTACGCCTCCAGTTACGACAGCATTATGCTTTCATGAACATTAAAGCTTCCATACCAAGTAAGTGGATGAGATCAATTTAGTGACGAGTTGAAATAAATATATATTCACTGGTTAAATATTTCATCACCTTTCATCACCTACGAATTCTCATGGAAAGGGGTAGAAGATGCGTATTCTTATGACAGAGAGAGGGGAATGGGAATGGAACTGAAAAATGTTATCTGTGCTGATGAATATGAAATGTGATATTTCTTCATCAACTGTGTTTCGTCTTCTCATGTTGCAGCAATTTTGAATTTCTCGTCATTCCTAAATATTTTCATGTGAAGTAGGCTTTGATGAATGAGTCGTCTCGGTGATGTTACAAATTGTTCTTACAGTTTGGTCATTGGCAAAAACTTTCTCCCTTTGAGAATCAAAATTATCCGAATAATTTACCTGTAAAACTTTGACTAGCGCATAAATTCGACTGTTGTTGAGATGTATTTTATGCAGTTGCTGATTTGGTGTACTTTATGCATGTATACGTATTTCCCTCTACAATCGGCATTCTCGAGTGACCAAACCAAATGTCTGGTATATATATCTATGCATATAAATATACATACACATAGATATATAACACGTGGATATGTAGATTCACCAATCGGTACCGTGCAAGTTTATTCCTGCGTCCTGAGGGATCGTCTGCGTTCACTCCGTCGTCCATCTCCCTCACCACTCTCTCGTATCGTCGCAAAACCCAAAGAAGAAGCACGAGGACGACGCGGAGGTATAGAAGCGCGAGAGGATGGAACAGCAGTTTTGCACATAAATCTGGTCTTCCTACGGGAACAGGTTCTCAAGGGACATGAACAGGACAGCATGGAAAGGACTTGAAGTACTCTTTTCTTTATTGGACCGCTGAGAATGTCGTTGTCAACTCTTGCTCCTCTCTTTCTTCAGCGCGGCGTTCGTCGTCGTCGTTTCGACGAGACCGCGCGAAGATTTGTGGTGATTTCATCTTGAAACTAAATTAACAAAGGGGATAGAAAAGTCATGAAAATAATAACATTGGATGAAGAAGTATTTTAGGTTTGATTTTATCTGAATTTAGTGAGTGAAGATTTTTTTTCAGGTTGTGAATATACGTCGATGTTTACGTCAAAGACATTGCGATCATATTTTTGCATAAATTTCGTGATTCACTTCCAACAATATGTTATGACAATTATCTGTGTCAATGGTTTCATTGTAAGAAAACTCTGCACGACCAAAAGATGAAGTAGTGGACTGTCCACTCTTGAATTTTACTGATACCATTACAGAAACTGAATAAATATTCTACATGAACACGTTTGATGAATTGGTTGGTTTAACCAATTCATCAAACATTAATCTGTGGAATGACCAGTAGCTCAGACCGACTTATACTTCTGATATTCAACCTTTCTAGCGAACAAATGGCACATTTCACTGTATTTACTTCACAGAAAGTAGATTTGGTTGTCTCTAAAGTTGTACAATTCTCTGACAATCATCACAATTGTCTTCACAAATTTCAATTTCTTCCAATTTATTCACGATTATAAATAAGAAGATGAATAATCATTAATATGACTCATTAAGACAAAACACGTCTCAACCCTCCTTTTAGAAAGTAATGTCAGTTCTCAACCCCAACTACATTTCACAGATGCCTAGTGTGCCAAATTCTATTTCAATCGTATCAACGAAATTTTTCGCATGTTTGTCGCTATTTTTTGGCCAACAGATTTATATAAAAAGTTCGAGAAAGTCCAACGGAAATCCAAGAGATGGCGGTCTGCAGACCAATACGTACCATAACCCGCATCAGCAGACGTTTTCGTCTATACACATATTGAACTCTATATATACACACATATAGGTATAGATATAGACACAGTTATATACTTCTACTGTGATACCGAGTCAATCGGACTCGGATACTTCTCACTGCGTTTCTCCCTCTGGTCTTACTCTCTTCTCCTTTCATCTGATCATTCGTCCAAGTCTCGCAATCAGTCGCGCGTATTTTCCCTTCGGACCCCATTTCTGTACTATTGGCTCGCTTCGATATCGATTTGTTCACTTCAATATAACGTTGTCGTCGAATAGTTGTCTATCTCATTGTTGTTGTTTTGCTCACGGCGTGTCTTGCGGACTTTCAGACTTATCATCAATTTCATCAGTACATGATTGATGAATCATGAGAGCTGGTTTAGATTGTTGCTGAGGATAGAAATCAAATCAGCTGAGATTGGATGAGTGGAGTTATCATTATGAGAGGGAGGAATAGGGTGGATAATTTTGATATTTACATTTTATGATTGGGGAATAATTTTGTGGGACGGAGGATGATAATGGCAAGACGTGGATTTACATGGAACGGTATCTTTCTCATCATGAAAATGCGCAGTGGAATGATGGATAAATTTATGTTGGTGAAGTGAACTTCAGATTTAATGCTGAAATTTATTTAGATTTTAAGTTGTTATGTTGTCGGATTAATTTTAACAATAACGGATGTAATGAATGGAATATCTGGAGGGAACGAACAAATGAAACATGGATTTATCGTTAAATGTGTGAAGCATTTAAAAATAAACAGCATTAGAAGAGTTATCTGTATTGAAGTATGAAGTTGAAGATAAATAAATTTTATAATTTTTCACACGAGATTTATCTGTTACGAATGAATGTGATTCATTCCAAATGAATTATTTTCACGATTTTCACAATTTTATTTTTGTACATCGCTGTGTTCATTCAAAAGTATCATTCTCCTCTCATATTATACGAACATAATTCACCCGGCGTCGTTTCCAAGAATATTCATAATACCAGATGAAAAAAAAAAACTGATTGATTCTTTATTATGTCTTTTGGAAAATCGTAAGAATAACATTTCACCGAGGTTCTTTCTTGTATTCAAATAAATTTCATTGTAGAAATCTATTCCTGATGATGGAAATAATAATTTAACACCATCGTTTACAAGCCCATGAATTGTTTAATAAAATTAGAATTTTCAAATGAGATTGCGTCATGAAATTTCCTGTCTTTCAACCATAATAATTCATCTAATACTTCGCCAAGTGAATCCACAAATGAGAAATCTAAATTACTCCCTTCTCCTTCACCCTTTCAAATTGTTGCGTCTGTTTCCCAAAGCCCGCGCGATTTATACATCAGAGGGGCGGCAGAACGTCTGCTGGAACCGAGGAATTTCATCATCGCCACGCGTGCATGCAAGCTCCGCACAAGTTCTCTCGTATATAATCACGGTGTACAGTGAGAGAGATTTTGTCTGCGACGTTTGTCTCGTGACGAGACGTAGGAGCGGTGTGTTTTGGGGGGATTAGATGAAGAAGAACTCGAACACAAGAAGAAGGACAAGAAAGTGAAGAGGAAGAAGAGCTCGCGTGATATCACATCGTGCCAGCATATGGCATATAAGCACATACATATAAAAGTGGGATGAGATAGACGAGAGAATGAGAGATGAGAGATGTGAGCGGTGAAGGGAAAAGGGAATCACATACTGATGTGTGTTGTCGTGTAAGTTGAGTGAGGAGAAAACGCTCAGACGACGCGTACTAATAATTTAATTATAGCGTTGTCCCAAACCAACACGGCTTGTAACAGCCACCGTCCAGCAAAGGAGACGCAAATTAACTCTTAAATAGTCGCCACGACTCAAATTCTGTAACTCATATGTGGTCGCTATGTAGAGTAGTTCCATCAACATAACAAACAACACGAGAAAAGAAAGAAAAATGGCAAAAAAAGAACGAGAAGAAAATGAAGAAAAGAAATAAATAAATGAAAAAATGACGAGTTTGAAAATTTATGGGCTCGTTTATCAAATACAATTCCACACCAGACACCCCCTAAGAAATGAGAAATATAGAATTACAAAAATAAAATTGAAGCCGCATGGTATTTATTTGCAAAAATGAATATATTTCATTTGTATGGGAAATAGAAGGAGGCGAAATTGGTGAAAAAATAAAGAATTCACTGTAGAGATTGATTTTCTTTTTATTATTTGTTCGGTTATGGTTGAGACGAGTGTACACTTGCCGCGTTTAAACTACGCAAATTAGTCTAAACAAATCTGTAAGACGGGTCCAATAATAGTTACACTGAAATTATATTCACTAACGTATGTTTATTTGTGAATTGGTATGTGACTAGACAAATAATTATTTTAATCAGTATCAAAATTTTCATTTGACATTGAAATAAAATCACAACAGAAAATATTTGAAATCAATTGCAAGGAATTAAATTTTAAACACAGTCCAATTCGTATACAGTTCTGTTTTTGATTCCAAACTGGGAATTTGTGTGGGGTGAATCATAATTTTCAGAATTGAAAATGTATTGTTGCTTTTTTTTTGTACTATATCACATGCAGATGAGTTTCTAAAAATTTTCTTTCGCTTTCAGATTCGTAATAGAGAGTAGTATTTGTTCAACCACACACGAAAATTTCAATCATATCACGAGCTAATCACGCATTGAGTAAATTTCAATTTATCATCACGTGGTTGAAATTTTATAAAAAATAGTTGAAGACCGATTTTTCATTCTGCTGTTCAATAAATTATTCATTCGAATTAAACGAACAATTAAATATTTCACAACTTGAAATTCTTCTGAATGAATTGGACGTGAAGTTGTAACAACAAAAACCTTTTTTGTCATTCAAATATGTTGAATGTTATTGTTTTGATAATTCGTCGACATTGTGTACAGTTAGAATTAGGTAAAGGATCAAGTTAAACTGTGAAAGTCAATGCAAGACTTGCGTACACATGCGATCTTCTATACATCTCTCACATCTATATATATACATACACATATGCAAGTGAAGCCAAGTAGTGTAGAAGACAAGTGGACGTGACGGCGGTGCGTGGGTCGTACAAAGAGTTATGGGATTATAACGACGGCACATTGTGGCCATTAATGCTAACGTGAGTGCGGAATTTGCCATGTATTTTCGCGCGTGCCGACAACACCACTGTGTATGTAGACGCGTTTATGTCTATGTATTTTGTGTACATGTACATCAACGGATGTGTTGAACCATGGACATTTGGCGTGGTCGTTCCAGTCAACATTTTCAGTGGAAGCCAAAACCTATTAAATATTTTGACAAGTGTCCTTTTATTTCTCTCATTACACTGATGATATGCATCATCGCAGTCAGCAGTCTCATGGTGTTTAAGAGAATAATAATGAAAATTACATTTGTCAAGATTTATTATGAATTTATATCACAGTTGAGTGAAGTGCACTCAAATTTTTGTGTGATAAATAAAATTATGAGAGGTTAATGAAATTATATTATTTCTGTTGGATGAGAAATGAATTTATGTGTTGGAGAAATTATTAGAAATTATTTAGCTCTGAATTGTTTCATGTAATTGGCAGACGAAAAATCTAGAGGCCTTAAAGCTGATAGACCAGTTTGTTCTCTTTAAAAGTGACCTTTTCGGTAGAATTTTGTTGTTCCACTTTGATATTGAAGATCTTCGGAACTACCTGGTGAATTTTTATTCATAAATAAACGAAGATGGAAAAAATGGTGAACAAATAAATTCAACTGCTTAAAAATTTTCAATTGTTATTTTATGTGGTGGGAAATGTGGGGTCCATTGTGATTATGTTGTTGCAGTTTTTGATGGGATACTTGGTGATGTACTGATTGAAAGAGAAAATTATTTTGCAGAATTTGTCAGAGGATCTTTGATGGAGGTTGGAAATATGAATCAGAATTAGGCTGGAAATGTTGTGTGATCATTTAGGTTATTCATCACTGTAGCAAAAACGACATTATATTCATGTCGTGCTTAGTCGATTACGTCCACGGAGCTGAGAGAAATGTAATTTTAATTATGTGATCAAACTTCTATTTCTGACAGATGACACATGTGACGTTGCCAACTGTAGTTGTTAATCGTTATGAAGTACTATTACTTATTAAATTAATGGCGTCATGGATTTCAATGTTTCTAAATATAAAACATCGACACGTGGACAATCGCGTTATGATGACAGCGAAGTAATTGTAGAAGTATCTATAAATAATAATTTGAAGATGAAAGAACATCGATTCATGGATAACATAAATGAGATTACGAAATAAAAAAAATTTATGACAATTCCTGGAGTGTTCGATGAATTCAGGCAGGTCATCATGATTTTCATTGGTCATATTTCGATGTTTCTCCGTCATGCTGTCAATTTTAAAATGAAAATTGAGACCGTAGTAAAGGCAAAAATACAATTTTTGTATCAAAAAATTTGATATTTAACATTTTCATCAATTCATGATTTTGTAGCGATATTTTCTTCTTTTAAAAAAAATTAAATTTTACATCTCAAATAGCTAAGAAAAAAATCATTCTCTCATCATCACCCGCCATTCTCCTGCGCTAAATAATCTCCCCAACTCAACAATTCGTCCATACACATATAAGCACGTTTCTGATTGGTCAATTGAGAAACCCAATAGTTCTAAATTGATCGGCATCATTAATAGCCCAGATGAGGTGTACACCAGCGAAAGGAAAAGTAACAGAGATACAAACCGAGAGTAAGAGAAAAGAGCAAAGAAAAAATTACACATACACACACACACGCACAACAGAAGAAATAGGAGAAAAAAAGGAATGAAAAAAATAAAAATAAAATAAGAAAAAGCCCGCGGATGCCAAATGAGAAAAGAGGGATCGATGCCGGAGGAGAAACATTTAAGAACTCGGTCTCGTGTACGGCATTCCATCGTATAGTGAAAGAGAGAAAGATAACAAAAGAATAAGAAGAAAGAGTGAACGACAAAGAGAAATAGTGCGATATAGAAACAGAGAGAAAGGGTGGCGTATGTGCGTCTGTCTGACGCTATCTAAAATTATCTCGAACGCGATGGATGAACAATGGTTACATAAATAGAACAATATGCATGCGTGTATAGAGCGGCCCAAAAGCCAAACTGAGTGGAACAAACTCTTCTGTCCCGCTGAAAAGTCACTCATATATACATATACTAACACTTTGCAATGTGTATCATACCAAATACCAATGCGGGACATTCTCTAGTGACAATCTCTTCTCTATTATTTATTTCCCACATGTCAACGACGATTATTTCTTTTCATTGATACATACTTTGTCTTTATTCTCTTTCCACTTTTTTCTTCATTCGTACAAGTTCATACATGAAGAAAAACAACACCACACGCATTTCGTTGAGTCTAGAGAGAAATTTTTCACCCTTTCGCTATTCTTCAGCTTTATTTATTGTTTTTTCATTTTTGACATTGCATTTTCTTGACGCCCCTTTTTATTCGCAGTTCGAAACACATGGCGGAATATCAACGAGTGTAATACCGACATAATTACATATGTTAAAATTGTTTGAGTGTGTGTGTGAAGAAGCATTTCAGTTGTACATTCGTTGTGATGTGCCTAACAATAATTTTATGGTGCATGTGTGCATCGATCATCGCATAAATTCAATACGAATCGAAGCGAATGGTGGCCGCGCCTATTGTTTACTTCTGCCGTGTCTATATCAGAACTTTTTTTCTGTTAATCAAAGTATCACCTTGTTTTCATTCACTTTAATATATTTGTGTGTATGAGTGAAGGAGTATATGAGTTTATATGGTGGATATAGATACGCAAAATATAACTGTACATAGAGAAAAGATATATTCGGGTGCCAGGGCGTGTTGTGATATTAATACAATCACAGATCATTCCCGGGTTAGCCGGCGGTCGCAGACATTAGATTGTCTGAATCGGGGTGAACGACTCTGTATAGCATACAGCCAAATACAGTTTTATTTATTTTCTATTCTCTTTCATTTTCACTATTGAATTTGTTGCTTTTGTCTTGAGATTATTCAAACTCCCTCTTATTTCTCATCGTTTATGTACTCAAGCTTATAATATATCTATCAGCTTTGCTTGTTCATTCAGTGAAGATGATTCTGTGGAGAATGGGAGATTAATTATAGCAATGCAATGGTTCTAGGTATTTTTCATGGGGTGTGGCTTGGGAAGACTTTTTTTGTTCTTTATTATACGCTGATTATGTTGGAGTAATGCAGACACGATGGTGATTTTATTTGTTGCTTGTGTGATGCTAATAGAATTTTTTACCGAATATTTGTTGAAGTATTTTTTCATATTCGGAAAAATTTCATTCTTTGTGGCATTGCCTTCATGTTCATTCACATTTTATTCTCACATATAAATTACGTCCGAGAAATTGATATTTTTCTGTTCCTTTTTCACCCAATTGAGAGAAGAAAATGTTTGAATGAGGATGGATGAAAATGAAATGGGGGGGTGGTAATTACATATAAATATTTACAATGGTGACGAAAAATGAAAGAAAACCACAATTTGTTTCGAAAAATACCGGGTACAAAGTTTTCAAATTGCAATTACATCTTTTCTATCCTAACAATGGAATGAAGTGCATTCATTGCATCACCAATCGTAAATTGAAGCACAGAAACTCTTCTTTAATTTCCAGTTCAACATCTTTGAGTAAACAAGGTAAAAAGAAACAAGAAAAAATGTCAATCAATCAATTTTTTTCCGAAAAAAAGGTCTTTACCAGAAGTACCATCAAGAATAATACAAAATGATTGCAGTAATACGAAGTACTTAGGTTCAATCTTGTTACTTCATTTGCTATCAAGTGTTTTTGATCGAGTAACATCATCAGGGGAAGATGTGGAGCTGATGATGCACACAAGTGTCCTAGTGAGTGTCGCCAACTGGAAATGACACGACCGCAGGTCCTTGCGCGATCGCAGTAATTGTCAACTCAATCAACCGGAAACTCCTCTTCTATTCTCTTCATTCTCTGCCCTACATTTCTACTGTCTCTCTCACCAGTCCAACCACGAGTATATCAGTACTAACTGAATATATTCGCATCGAAGACTCGGGGGAAATAGTGAACACTATCGACTAACCAATCATGAATTTCGTTCGTTGAACCGCTTCTAATCCTTGGAGGACTCTTTGGTCTGCTCAAAAACATACGATTGAGTAAAGTTGCGTCCTCTTGAGAGTCCGCGCAATATATTCACATGGATTGAATGCTGTTGGAGAGTTAACACAGAATATAATAAAAAGTCATTGAAAAAAAGAAAGGAAAATATATAAAGAAAAGGTGGAAGACAGTGGATGCACGAAGATTAATCGAAAAATTCTGTATCGTGTCATGTTGTGATGATGCCATGGATATTCTATGGTTATCCAACAACGACAAAACCGTAGCCAATCGATTTTTCAAAGTGTAAAAAATGCAATCGATGATGAGTTGGCAGATATTTTGTCAGTTGATGTGGTTGTGGCTTGTTTTGTGTATTGATTGTATATGGATCCTTGAATTTAGTGATACCTTTCTGTTGTTGGGTTTTGGTCACGGGCAATCGTTGTGAGAGATGAGAAAATAACTTCACGACAGCTCTCTATGTATATGTCTACCTGCAATATATATTTAAAGGCGAATCGATGTGGTGTATATGTATAAAACAGCCCTTTCAAATGCATATCAAAACAATTTCTCGAACTAATGTACAGTCCGTGTGAATGTATAAGTTTATATTATATACAAAGTGATGAGGTGAGGAAGAAAATAAATTGTGGGGGCCGATGCGCATTTGCTGGTTCAAAATCTCTTTGCCGCTCTCTCAATGAGCAAATGATGAATAATCCAAGCATCCATAGCGAATTGTGAAATTGCAGAGGAGCGTGTTGGAGGGAAAGATATTACGTGAACTTTTCAGTATGTTGAAGAATACACGAAAATGTATCGAAATGGAATGGACAAGCGGTTGAGAATGTAAGACAGTTAGCTATGACGTTTCTAGGTGAGAAGGTTGATTAGAGTTGACTAAGAAAATTTAGAACTTTCACAAAATTATTTTCATTTTGTTTCGAATGTACAATTTTGATTTTATTGATTTTTCAAGTGAATAAAAATCAGATGGATCGTGCTCATAATTCAGAATATTCATCATCATCGAAATTAAATAATAAAACACCGAACTTATTTATCATAATTGAATTATCAAATTTACATTTTGGTGATTCCAAGAGATTTTCTCCCTTTCTGCATTCATATTCCTTTCATAATTATAAAAGCAACGATGTCCAATATTAATTATTTAGACTTTATTAACCAGCCTTTTACTTGGTATGACATCAACACCTTCGTGTGCTACGTTTAACGTGGAATGAAAGGTGTGGTCATGATTTGGTTGTTTAATGTTGTATATAACCTCCTCATCGTGCTGACAACACTTGACGAGTATCACCACGCTAACACCACACACCACTAACATTTTATTCTCCTTTCTTCTTTTCATTCACATTCGTTCTTGTTTTCTGTCTCCCTTCTTCCATACACAACTACACATTCACCATGACCAATATGGTCTTCGAGAGAGTGAGAGTGTGACTTTGGTCGTCGTGCAGATGCTTCAACACTGATAAGATCAGCGACCACGCCGCAGCCACAAGAGAACGAGCGGTTCTCCATTTAATTTAACGACAAATGTTATTCAATTGTACGAAAATTCAGTATAAAATAATTGTGATGATTGTTACAATGAGAATCACTGATATTCTTATAAGTCTTTTCATGAAATAAAAACCTAGTACGTTCACAGTTGGAACCATGTAATATGCCATGGTCAAAAAATTAACTTCACCATGGACATTTCAAGGGATATATGTATATACACATATATTAAAATAAAATGAAATAAAAAGTGACAAAGAAAAGGAAATGAAGAAGAGAAAAAAAAATGGATACAACGCTTATGCTAAAAGACGTTGAAGCGAAGTTTTTGAATGTGTGGGACGATGTACAATGTACGAGAATAAACGTGTTAACAAATTATATTCAAATGTGAATGTTGATGTCGACATGCATATAACTCTCCATCCACAACTCATGAATGATCAGAATTGATATCAAATATTTTGGTGGACATAGTTAAGATTTCATGTATTACAACGACATTTCATCGAAATGAAATTGTCACTGGATTATTACAGGAATGCCTTGGGGTTGAGCCACAGACAGGAGGAAGCATAAATTATTCTAATTTTCCTATCATAACACATCATTTGATTGTTATTTCCAATTTCATAAAATGTCCTGAATCAATAAAATTATTTTCCAAATACCAAAATGTCCATCTGGACCAATCCAATCGACTCCACCTTTCTCCAATAAATATTTCTCCACTCCATCACCATCAATAACTCATCAAGTTGTCATCTCTCAACCACAAAATAAACCAATGTTTAACAAGTTCCTCGACAAAATAGAAACAAAAGAATAAGAGCGAGTGGAAGGTAAGAGCATGAGAAAGAGTACAAGCAACTGAAAGGGGCGAATAGGTTTGCAAAGAAGAATAAGAGGAACTGAAGGATTTGAGAAAACACATAGACAAGTACAGATGCATACATACACATAGGCGTAAGTTAAAAAGGGTATACACAAACTGCAGACAGAGAAATAGAGAGATTGAAGTGTATGAGAAGGACATGAAGAGAAGCAGAGAGTGAAGAGCCTAAACAAACACACTCGTCTTTATTGCTGTACCTCTTCGTCTCTCGACCCTTTCTGTTCGTTCAACCGACGCGAAACTTTGTCCTCGCCACACATTGGTGAGTGTGATAGATATGTACAGCGACCATTTTCTCATTCTCACAAACACCTTTACACACAAATGATGCGAGACCTAGACAATTTATACATATATATATCAGCTTTCGTCGTAGATGGCAAAAGACAAAGGTGCGAATAGAAACAGCCGTTTATCAAGGGGTTGGCGTCAAAATTTATTGGATTGCAATGGGTGAATGTTCACTCGTTGAATTGGTGGCTGGTGTTGTGTGCAGGGATGAAGCGTGGGGATGGTTAGGCAGAAGGAGAAGAGTGAAAATGTTCATTGTGGAATATGTACATATAGATATATACAAAGCAGACGAATCGGAAGCTTCGCATCGGCGGAATTTGGATTAACGCGATGCAGGTTGGATGGACATCAAAGTATCGGACCGATAACGCTCGGGCATGAGGTTTGATCTTCCTATTAAATCCAGGAGTTCCATAGCAACGCTTTCTCTCTATTTGTGTGGGGTAGTTTTGATTCCGTCTCGCTTACTCACTGTATCACACGGTGATATCATGGCAGAAGTGGTATCCATGTGCAGCAATCGGGTGTTGTAGTGTGTTCATGTTGCTCGTAGCATACATGCGGATATCTATGTGGACGAAGAGATACTGCGAGAAGTGAGATGAGAGAGTAATCAGCGTGGCACAGCAGCTGAATAGCATCGTAACCACGACTGAATTGTTAGCGCGTTGGAACATGCTGGTCATGTATGTTGCTTTCTGTATATGCTTGTGAGCACATTCTACTTGTGCTTCATGTATATATGTTTGGCATTACTGCTAGTGCATGTGACGCAATATATTGTTGATGGAGTGAGACAGTGTGTGCAAACCTTTGAAAAGGCTTCACCATGCAGTTGGATTGAGTGTTTGAATGTTGGTGATAGGGTATATGCATTTGTGCGTGCGGCAATTGGTAGACTGAGAATTTGCTCGGTAGTTTGGTTGATTTACTGGTCAGCATAGGAGGGCCATTCGTGGGCTGATGAGGAGTTGGGTGGATTTGATGAGATAGGCAGAAGGTGCGATTCAGTAATGTAGGACTGAGGCAGGGATGATAAAAATTTATATCTGATCTATTTTGAATGTGTAAATGTGTTTGGTTATCTCTGCAGCAAAGGAGGTGGACCCAAATATCCAAACGTGCTGTTGTACAAAATTTTGGAATTGAGTTGAAGATATTTACCAATTCTCTCTCCATTGCTCATATCGATTCTTGATTTTGTTATGATGAGTACATTTAAATACGAATGACTTTGTAATTGGAAGTGGAAATATAATGAAAATGCTGCATATTGCAATGTGGATTTTCAATCAACATGCAGGTACTTAGTATTGAATAGAAAATCAGTCTTCTCTTGAATTGTCATGGATTCGAGGTGACATTGTACATCATCCGCCAACTCCTGATAATCATTTCTAATAAATCATCCCAAAAATTTATAATAAACTTCAACTCTATGTCGACTGAGTCGTTTTTCATGATCAAATAATTCATTCAACTTTCGGAATAAATATCAGAACAGATAAATAAACAACTAAAACTAAAATGGGAAACGAATGCTGTGACAGAACAAAAATAAAAGAAAAAACGAATTGGTGTAGCCACTAATATATATGAACAAGTGAACGAAAAAAGGGCGCTCTCTGACAAACAACGGACGGTGATGTGTCTATCTCTCAAGGGTGGTCGTGTTAGCTGCGCGCAAACTGGTATATGGGATTTGAATGAGAAGAAAGAAAAAAAAAAATATCCAGGGAGAGTGAGAGGGTTGTGCAAGCTGAGATATATGGGGAGGCTTTTAGTTTCGTTAATGGCTATCTCGCGGGCCGATAAGTGCCGAGATCTGTCTACCTTTTGCTGCGCGCGCTTCTACTTTACACCTCTTTTACTTCTCCAAACTACGACTATACACACACACACATATATATTTATTCACATAACTCCAACTAGCCGAAAGATATTCTGTAAAATATATTGTTTGATACTGAACTTTTTTCCTAACATTTTATTGCGTCATTGTAATATATCTGATCCTGATTAGAATCTCATTCCATTTAGTTAATCATTCACTTATTTATTTTTCAAATTTCATTTGACGTTTGGTGTTGTGTCGTGGACGAAGAATCACGGATGTCGTGGCCAGAAATAAATGGCAGGGTATAGGGTGAAGAATGAGTGCAAGCTGTATATATCCACGCTATATACTGGCTCATCTCGTCCGCTTTCTTTTTCTATCGTTCACTGTTTCACTTGTGTTTTATCTCACTTGCGCCATATATCCGACACATTCGTGAGAGCAGTGAGATGAGAAGAGAGCAGCGAGCAAAGAATGCAAATAACAAACCTTTTCGTATTTCAGCCCTCGGTAATATTAAAGCGTGATTTATTTCATGCCCGTTTATTTTATCTTTGCCCCTGTGTCTATATAGTAAACGTGCGCACGAGAGAAGCAAAGAGAGGTACGGTATATGGTGAGAAAGGGAGGGAGGGGCAGTGGAAAGACCAAGCTGAAGAAATTCCGAGCAGACGTAATTAGATAATTATGAAGTTCCGGGATGAGTCGTGTCTTGCCGGCTGGCAAAGACGAAAATAAACTCCTGTGTATTATTCACACGATGTGATTCTTGATGGGTTGAGGGGGGTGGTAAGAGAGGGGGAGGAACTTCTGGCATAGACAGCGTGTAATATATCTAATGGTCATACATCATTTAAACTTTTATAGGGTAGCGAGAAGAGTTCAACTGATCAGTTTGGTTGTAGCTTCATCAATCATGTGTTTAGGTTTTGCGAATATTTTTTTTTTTCTTCGTAGTTGGAAGAAGGTTGTTGAATAACAATTTTTCACATTATTTTTCCGCATGTTTCGCCCTGAATATTGCAATATTGTTCATATGAAAAAGAAGACACAGTCCGACATTATTTATTCTTCAATGATTCCTCCATTTTTGTTCTGATTTCTTGATACATCGTAACGTAGTCGTTTCATTGTTCATGTTATTGATTAGCTGTGGAAACTCGTCCTTTTCTTCTGGTCAATATTGGAGATTTAGGACTTGATTCGATTTGTTTACAATACACAACGGACGAAAATGTTGCTCGAATTATTGAACAGATGTCCTTGATCATCCTGTATTATTTCCTTCCTACAGATCAACAACTGAGATGCGATATTTTTCATAAGAGTCTAATGATTACGAACTTCTATTCCCAATATTTTTATCACCGTGATTCCAGAAAGCATCTGGCGTATGAGACATGCTAAGAGTGAACTTCAAAATTCACAGAACAACTGGCTCAACTACATTCCCATCATCTTATCAGAAACTAACTGAATAGAATTGAAAAAATCTTCCCAGCAATTGTTTAATGCTCCCAATTTCATTTTATCAAAGCCTTTAACCGAACACTGCTCCTCAACAAAATAATAATCCAGTCACCACATAAACATAATCCGCGAAAATCAATGATAAAACATTGAATTAAACTATTTAACAATGCACGAATTTGTCGATGCATGTAACACACATCCACATCAATCACCAAGTACTATCCCATCATTTTTAACGTCTCAATACCAGGAGGTGGTAAATACCATGAGGGACAGTGTTGGAAGGATGCAAACACGTCCCTGCGGTGTACGTGGCGAGAGCATTTGGTCCACCAGTCCCTGATAACATCTCTAATCACGCCAACGTTGGACCAATCAGCAGTAATCCCGAGGCCTCTCTGTGTATACCTCAATCCAACCCTCTCTGCTATCATCCACCCTCTCCACCAACACTCCTAACACTCGGTGGCCCATAGTTCGCAAACTACTGCCAAACTAAACTCTACAACGTACTCTCTCACTTCCTCTCTCTCTTGATGCTTTGAATATCCATTTGCATGTGTCACTCTCACTCTCGTATTTGGCAATGCAGTTTGTGCTGGATACTCGTCGTGAGTTGACCATTCTATGGTTCTATATTCATCGACCACCATCATAGGCTCAATGCATTGGCATATGTATCTATCTATCAGTTTGTCCGTATATATATTCGTGTATATATTGAGGATTCGCATGCATTTCCCGGCCAAATTCTATATGTATAGTATGTACATCTCGCTCCAACTGATTCGCACAGTTCCAGAATTACACGTATTGACGTATATATGCTTACCACGAACATAGTACACGATTCTGTTTGGTTTATGTCTAGGCGTGTCCGTACCGGTCAATACTGCTAGCTAGTATAGTCCCATGCTATCTCTCAACCCGCTTCCCTCCTGCCGCAATGGAATAGGCATTTCTGTTTGTGGTATATTCAACTGGCAAATTCATTATTCAGATGCAATATCGTTTGTTTGGTTCAGGCTCTTGTTGCACCTTTGTGGTGGTTGAATTATGACGATGTTGATATTCTAGATGTGAAGCTCTGGTTGAGTGGGTTCGGTGTTATCCAGGCAAAAATATTCATTTTTGTTTTTTATGGAACATTTGATCAGTTGTTCTCAAAATCGATCTCGCAGCTTTCGATTTTTTTACTTGAAACTTGTCATTTATAAAATAATTTATGACATTTGAATAAGTTTCACAATAATTCGCTTGCTTTTATGAAGATTCATATCATATTTAAAATATTCCCTTGATCACATTCAACATCAGCATCTGCGATGACGTAATGAATTGTACGAAACATTCTGAATGCTTGCCAAGAGAAATAACAGAAAAAAAAAGTTCTCTATCATAGGGATTGGCTCGTGTTGATCACAATCTCTCGTCAATCGTTCACTCTTACTTTTATACTTACGCGTACTCTTTATATGTTTTTTTTTGCTCTGACTTCCTTTCTCTCTTCTACTCTGTCATCCTTTCTGTCACTACACACAGTATAGCAGTATCGTGTCCCATTTTGTTATTTCGAGCGCGTACCGAACTCAAATGCTCGTCGACTCTTTTTACCCTTGGGGTGGTAGAGGCTGTGAAATAGAAAAAGAGAGAGAGAGAGGAGTTTCAATTACTACATGTTCCACTTGTGTTCAAGTACCACTTCAAGCTCATATAGAAAATTTCATTGAAATTTTCATGCATGACAGCTCGATCAGCTCATATCTCTTTACATGATGTTAAAATCCCCTACTTTAACATTTAACAATCATTCCAACTTCGAAATTTTGATGATGAAAGAAATTTCGTGTGTATATAAGTTGGGTGAATTAATCACTTTGCTTTGTGTATCTAATTTTATATTTGCAGGTTCACACGAGCTCGTATTGAAATAAATCTGCTCGAATTTTTCCATTGAATATTTATGGGGATTTTAAAGTCTGAGTATGTCCACTTGGAGTAGAATTGCACGTTCGGAAGTGTTGTATATTGTTGAAAAAAAGTTTGGCTGTTTATTTGTGTTCGGATGAACTACTAGGACACCTCTGTTGCAGAGTGTGCTAACGCTTTTTCACTCATTTTATTTCTTTACACGCATCGTGTTTACTACGTCATGTCCGAATTGATTTGTCAAGGGTGGTGTTGGAGAGTACGAAACGTTGAGAATGCGGGGGTGAATGCAGGGGTCAAATACGTTAGATGGATTGTTGGATGGATGGGTTCTATGGCCCATTCGCTTTTGCTGTATACGAGAAGTGGACTTGAAAATCAAATGGATTCTATATGTGTGTGCACACATAATGTGTGTCCTTTGGCGTTTCCCTTGGGAGTGAATTGATTGGATGAATGTGAGTAGTAACATGTGGCTTGGTAATTATTACAAATTTTTCTAATGTCGAATTGAGCGATACAAAAATATCTTCAGTTGTTTTGTCGTTGATGTATGTACATGGTGAATTAGGTATGGGATAAATGTCTAATTATTCCAGTTGTGAGAAAAAGTTTGTAGACTTGGTGATGGTATTCAGGGGTAGTTTTCCATTGAGTTGAATAACAATTGATTTCTTATGTCTTCCGAGCGTTTCTCCATGTTTCTATGGTTAATTATTTGGGGAGTTTGTTTAGAATTTTGGAAAAATGCTGACAAATATTTTCAGAAGACGAATATGTCAAATAGTGTTTGCACATTACTCGGTAGTATTAGAATCAGAAAACTCGACGTTCGGTTTTGATGATACCAATTGTGATAGTCTGCTCAGGGAGGGACGAAGGAAAAACAAATTTTTGAAAACAATTCGACGGTTGAAGATAAATTCCGAAATGTCTATGAGTTTCGAATGGAGTGGAATCTTTCTCCCCGTTAGGTATGGGAGTATTAAGGATAATTTTCATTTTTTTGTCATGAGAATCTTTTTCTTTTTTTTTCAATTTATTCATAACACAAAACGTTCAATCCGAGTAGAGGAAAATTTCCGAGAGAAAAGTGTCATATTGACCACGGCACCGTTCCTCCAAAATTGCAACAATCATCATTGCAATTTACTTTCAATTCTCTGAATTGACTTGTTCCTCAATGCAGAATTATCGCATTAATACAACTAAGAAATGATTCTTCCCAACATTCATATCGTTCAACTATGAATATTGCTAAAAATTGTGACACAATAATAATCTGGAGAATCAAGACGATTTCATCATTCACTGCCTTCAAATAAAACACATCACAAAAAGTCCATGAATTCCATATCCCCATCAAAATGCATCAAAACTGTCAAAAACTCCACCGCAATTCCTGCCAATATCTATCAATAGCTATGACAAAATAACAGATCGAAATGGATCATGAGCCATACTGTCAACGATAAAGATTCAAATAATTTTGTTCATATTGAGCATCACTTCAGCATTTATATCATGGAGTAGTTCCGCTGTCTGTACATTTATACACCACTGACCACTATATTCTTCTTGCTTTTTTGTTTAGTTTTGCCACTATGGGCAATTGATGCGATCGTGGTGGCTCGCAGGAGCATCTGGCGATTCCCCAACTCTCACCGGTAGTTTTTCGGAATCTCCCCCTTGCTCTATAGCTCTAATGACGTATGACGTACATCTCACCCACGCTAGTCCCACTCATTTACTCGTTCATATGTACAGATATATTTACTGTAGGGTCAAGCGTTGTCCGTTTCGCTGACCCCTCTTTGCTCTTACACCCGAAAAATTTTTCTTTTTCCATTTCTTCCATACTGTTAGACTCCCTTCACACACACCAGACAATGCAATTATCGTTATTACTGATATTCACAGTGAACGTGTGTTCTGACACGCATATGGTGTCTATTTAATTTTTCTAATGACGTCATTGATTAGAATTTTAGTTTTTACAATCAAATTTATTTTTACTTGTAAATTAGATTGTGTGTCGGATTTTTCATTCAGAGAATGAAGATGTGGAGTTTTTAAATAATTTTGAAAATTTTGTAATGAGAAATATGATCGTCACAATATTTTTTATTTTGTAGTCTCATCAAGTTTATGCATTAATTTTTCTTCATCATCAGGATACTGTCCCAATTGGTTTTCTATTGTTGGAAAGTATCGCCAATCGTACGAAGCTACGCGATAAATATCGTCAGAAATAATTAATTTGATGATTGGAACAATTGTTAAAGAGGACACAATTTATCGTTCACAAATCTTTCATTCGTAACAATATTTCACATCACAACAATCCCTTAAAGTCAATAATTCTGTACGTTGTTATAAACGCTTCAAGTTCCTTAATAATAAAAAAGTTGAAATGCGATAGATTTTGTTCTTTCTTCAAACAATATCAAGTCAATGTTATGATAGTTTGACTTGTTCTCATCCAGACTGTTTTCATCTGATATTTTTTTACTCATTTCCACGTATCATGAACGAATGAGAAAATATGAATCAATTTTCTTGGAATGAAGTAACAGTATGAGATTGAAGAATGTGAGAGAATTATATACATAACTATAGAAGAAAAAAAGAGTAGACTCATTGACGATAAACTGTTCATATGATCCCATGTGTTTTTAATAATTGATAATCTTCACAAGTTTGTGAGAACTCAACGTAAATCTTAGAATTCGAGTATAATCGTTCCATTCTCTTTCATCATTATCATTTACATCATCATATATGCGAACGCTTGTGATGCGCATGATATGTGCATGTGTCTCTGGAGAAAAAAAAAAGATAAATAATAAAAACATATAAAATGAATAAAATAAAAGAAAATAAATCCATCAAATCTCTTCTTGTCTCTTTCACTGTTTCTCTACCCATCTCTCTATTTCGTTCGTTATTTGCCGAGGGATTGAGTCGAGTTATTTTTATCTCACCCAACAATCTCCAAATCGAGCGAGAGAGGATAAAATATATAAACTGCAACTGAGTGTGTAAAGTGCAAGAGAGCAGCTTGAATAAAAGAGAAAAACAAAATGATATGAGACATGGCGTGCGCACACAAACGCAAAATCGTTGGAAATGATTCAGGGATTAATTTCAATGAGATAATATGAAACCACCGGCAGAAGAGGAAAAAAAAAATCGAGAAAAAGTGGGAAAGTCTGAATAGAGGAACGTGTGTACAGTGCGAATGCTTTCAATCGAGCACGGAAAATTCACGAAAATTGTTGGGTTAACTTGACCCTTTTTGGCAGCGATGTCTGCGCGTACATCACGGTGGAATAGACCAGGGTGATGAAGCCTTTTCGGGTCTGCTTGTCCGTAGGTAATCAGTTTAAAAGATATGGCGTATTTGTATATATATATTCAGGCTTTGGAGTCGTCGCGAAAGTTCAAATCGGCCTCAGTCTTTTCATTAATATATATCTATATATTTCTCTCAATTTCTCTCATTCTCGTTGAGCACAAAATGGCTGCTGTTAATCCCTTTTGGGGTTTCCGGCATGAAATGAGATTTCTACCGAGGAAATGTTGCGAGTGTGACCACGGATGTGAGGATGGAAAGGGCACAATTGGATGAGTGTGTGTGTGGGAGTGAAGAGAAGAAAATGTGTGACCAAATAGGTGGATATATCTGGACTTATGTTTGTAACATAAAAGTTTTTAGGACTGAGTGCATCATCATCAGAGTATACGTTCTTGCGTGAATACAGTTTGGTGTGTTGATGTAAATATTTTGTATACTGTGAGCGAAGAGTTTTGTATGTTGTGCAGAAATTTGAGACAAAGTGAAGTTGAATTTGAGTGAATTAACTCAGCGTAGAACTATATGCGAATGAGCGCTGTTGGATTTGATAGTGAGAGAAAACTTGTACATACGCACGACGTGACCATTGACCACACATGAGAGCAAAGCCTTTCTGCTACACGATTTTCACATTTTGCAGTCAGCAAACAGATGGATTGGAACTGATGGAGAGGGAAAGAATTTTAGCTACAACTTATGCGTGATGTTACAAATCTAAAAAATACGGAGTTGTTTGAGTTTATGAGCGAGGAATTAATTTTAATTTTGGTTTTTTGGCCACATAGATATGCTATTTGATAGACATCAGTCGAATCATTTGATGAGTAATTTAGAAAGTGTATTGAAACACAAATTTACTCATGAACAGTCACATATGACTTTCTTCACATGAAACAAAATGAATATTGTGGTTATTGATTAACAAAATATTGAACGATGATTTTTCACATTTATTGGTTGCATTTATCTTTCAATTCATTTATCTTCTTTCCTCTACGTCACAATCAACTTCGGCTGCATTCAAAGTTCGAACTGTGTGGCTCATTCGAATTTCTATTGTTTATCTCCCGTAGGATTTTTTCCCATTAAATTTGTTAATACTCATTGGATTTGATGAATTCTCATTGCTTCTTTGGTTCTTTGAAAAAAGTCGTCAACTGTAAGGATAGAGAGAGGAAGATAAATTCCAGTTACTATGATCAACAAAAACATTAATTTATTATTAGGTACATGTTTTTTCATTCTTCTCGAGGAGTATAGAAAACAATTATCGATGACAGATTGGGAGAACTAGAATAGAATTAAATTTCAAGAATGTCAAAAAGTTCCTGCCGTCAATGCAGTGGGAAGTGTTTATGATATTCAATCATCAGCTGCGTTTGTAAATGTAACCAAAATCAACTTACTTTTTTTTTAGAATTTGCTTCAAATGGCGATTGCAGGAGATAGATATTTCTGTGAGAGGAGCCATTGACTCGCTTTGTTATTGAAAAAAATGTTATGATTGGAAAAGAATTGAATGTTAGCGCTTCTGATGATGATAATAATGAAATAACGACTACACTAATTATTAAGAATGTCCCAAGAGTTTTTATTGTGACCCTAGCAGTTAGAACCAGATAATGTTCGAGTGTAGTCTACAATTTTACTCACTGTCATGAAATTGGTATTGTCTGAACTCTTTTATATCACATCTGAGATTAATTATAAATTGAATAAAGAATGTGGGAGGTATCAAGAAATTATAACAATCACTGCAGTATTTTTCCATATCTCAATCGCGGTCGTGGAGTGATTTTCGATTATACTTTTTTAATGTCTTAATATCAGGAGCTCACATGATAGGAAAGGTGTCGCGACTCGATATCCGAAGACAAAATAACGGAACGACAAAATAACCGCGAACAAAATAACCCAACGACAAAATAATCGAGGACAAAATAACCGCGGATAAAATAATTGCATGACAGAATAATTATGATATCGAACTACTTGAAAGGAATGTATACAATAACAAATATTTATCAAAAAAATATTGAATTTTTGCGTATTGACGAATGAAAAAATATACATATTGCACAGTGATGAAGAACATCAATGGACAACTTGTTAAACAACTTATTTCAGATACAATTACGTCGAAAATATTAGAGTCAAGTCTTTTTATACGTTATACATAACACTTCTCAGTCTTCGAAATTCATTAAGAGAACAATACTACGAGAAATAATAAACATAATTCAATCTTTGGAATTGTCAGCATAATTATTAGTTTATATGAAGAATTCCTGCCGCATTATGTGAATATTGTATCGTAACATTAACATCATACGCTAATACAACATTTTTCAATCGATAATCGAGATCAACAAACACTCTCTTGCGTTTTCTATCAATTCCTAACCCTGTATCCGCCTGTGTTATAAGAATAGATGTTTTGGTTAGTTGATTTTTCAGTAATTCAACAAACTGACTAAATGATGGATGAAAAATACGAACTTATTAGATGATGTATATAATGTTGTATTGTATGCAGGGTGACCCTCTCCAGGGGAACACGAAGCACGTGGCGTTATAGAGAGAAAAAAAATAAAAATAATGGCGTTTGAATCATCTTCCTATCTTGATTCCTGAATTTGCTATAACTTTTTGAATATCTGCCATTTCCATATACAGATAT
>JABMBR010000919.1:0-31713 GCA_018881525.1 Meteorus sp. PSUC_FEM 10030008
CCAAATTGAAACGTTTTTTTTTTTTTTTTTTTTTTTTTTCATATAAATTCCAAGAATTGGAGCTGTAGTTGGGCTCTGTATGTTTTATTATTATTTTTTCTGACGCGATTTTTTTTCTCTCGTCGTTGAAGCAAACTCGTCAGCGCAGCAGGGTGATAATGGGGCTCTCTTGAAAAGTATTCCCCTGATGGTTTGATAGTTGGCGTTGTGCGCAGAAGGGACCACCCCGAGGGCACACGCTACATGTATTTATCTTTCGCGTGTCCGCACATCGAATGCCTCGTCTGATGCGAGCACTCAACTCTCTCGATATCCTCTATCTATATCTATCAACCTATCTTTCTTGCTCACATTGCAAAGCAGATTCACATCAGTTCATATTGCTCCCTTGACTCTCACATGTTTGCCGCACTTCCAAAATCCCCCATCTGCTTTTCCCTCTATCTCCTTCACTCACTCTCGACGGGTAATTGGCCTGTTGGCCGCCCATCTTCTCTCGTTCACTTTCGCAAAATCGCATCTCTCTAACATGAGTTTGGGCGGATTTACGGATGAGTTGTGAAAGGAGGCAAAATTCTCGCTCGTTTCAAAATTATTTACTTCACTATACTCCTTCCTTTTCCCCATAATTATTTTCATCTTTATTTTTACTTCTCAATATGCATATCCTTTTTCCAATGAACAATAGGATTTGATTGATGAACAATCGAAATTGATAATTGATCAAGTTCATGTGAACATAAAACTTATAAATTGTGATACGAACGTAGTGAACGATTGCAGAGTGTTATTGTCTGGCAGAGTACCCACTTGTTCTACTTCAATACATAAAATAGTGAAGTGGTGATTCTTTAGATGTGTTTCGTTGTAGTGGAAGTGCAGAAGTTCTTGTGCACACGTATATGTAAGAAGGAAAAAATATTGCTGACGGGGTGGCTGGCGGGCGAGTATGCAACCACAAGCACTCAGTATATCCGGAGAGTGCAACGATCGTTCGCGCGGATAAATTCATCGTTATGCCAGCAATGCGATCACGAACGACTATTCACACTGTATTGTGTATATGTATAGATATTGTGTACGTGAGGAAAAGAGGAAGAATGATAGAAAGAGAGCGTTCGTCAACATATATATATATATATATCTGTACATATATATTTATTTCAACGGAGCACCAGGGGTTCACCTCGTGGGCGTAAGATCATTGTGATCCACGATCGTGAACCAGGATCATCCGTCACTTCCGATATGATCACATCCTCTCCCGTGCTTCAGGCAACAGTGCCATCGACCGTTTTATACACACGGAAACTTGTCGACGAGTCTACGTAATTTCCCTATTTTTCTTTTATTTTCTCTTCATCATATATTGGTTGTGCTCAACTTGACAGCATATTATTATTGATGTTTGTCATGAGAATTCAAATTCTACGTCAGTATTACGAGAATTCATTCAATGCTATTGGCAATCCTCCGAATTATGAGATAAAAACAAAAAAATATCCATCAAAATAGCACAAAAATAGTTCGTGGACTTTGAAATGTATATAATATGTCGCGTTTTTGTCGTGCATCCATGTACGGACGAAATTTAACATCGAATAATATGAATCGATCCATGTTGCCAAGGTTTTAGACGAAATGAAAAGTATACACATTTGTGGATATACTCGTATATTCATGGGTGGACGAATAATGATTGGAGAAGCGTAGAAATATTGAATGTTTCTTTTCGAAGATATAATGATTATATACGGAAAAGAGAAAAACGTTGAAAACATTCCTCATTGTATACTCATGAAAACCCCGATGGAATATGAAATAAAATGAAAGTAACAATAAAATGGCCATATATTCAACTGAAGTGTAAGCGTTGAATTAATCTATGTGAATTTATTGTATAAGTATCTATCGGTCTATGTGTGCGAGTGTGTGTGCGCGGATATAGTGTTCAAGATGAGGGCGTGGACCTCGGCAACGAGGAAATGCGGATGCTGGTTCGCTGTCGTCGCTCAGTGCATCGCCCTTCACACACTCATTCGTATGTAGATGGTGACTATACACACATGGTCATATAATTCCCATGCACAATACTTATATGTGTGAATTCGAATTGAATGCGTGCAGTGTGGTAGAGGTGACAGACGACGAAAGAGTATTGTTAAATTAAAAATGATGAAAAAAATTGTATACTACCATGAAAAAATGACAAAAAATTCTAAAAGTGGAAGGGAAAAATGACGCGACAGGGACGATGAATAAGCGGATTATATACGCGAATGGTCGCATCATACAGCAAAGTAGTTTCGTTAACCTCGGGCGAAAACGAAAGTCACTGAGCAACGTGCCGTGCGACCTCGTTTGAGGGTATTCCCGCGCGTTTGTGTCTTGGCCAAGAGTAGGTAGGTGGTATATACTCAAGCACCAACGTCAAGAACAACCCATTCGCGATTCTTCATATGACTCAAGGCGTCGCACTTTGATCGCTGTAAGCGTTAGCGATCCCAATACATATTGCTTCACTGTTGTACAAATATTCTCAACTTTTCACCTTTTCATCGCGCCATAACATTGAACAGAGTAATGGCACAAGTATTTCATTGACTTTATCGTTCTGTGATTCTATTCCTACGCCTTTTTGAAGACACATATCGCAAGACGAAAATTCGGAATGTCATTTAATCCCTATTATGACAGTTGAATTTGATTGTTCATCAAGTTTAATATATTTTTTGGGAGTTAATTCTCATCGTTTATGTGAGATCATTCCATGAATTATAGACTAACATGCAGATCTATATAATAAAATATTACAACAAATAGAGAAATACGTCCTTATATATTATTATGAAGAGAGGTGCATGCTATTAGTGGAGTGAGAGAACGTACCCTGTACCACGTGGCCACCTGCACACGAAAAGTATTTTGGAGAAGCAGTGGTCGATGGTAACCCATAAAGTGGGTGAATAAGCCCATTGGTGGTGAAGAAGTGCCAAAGGTAAGGTGAATTGTGGTGGTCGTGCGATTAATGCGCACGCAAAACGCACGCGCGTACACGAGCGTGAAGGTGATGTGTTGCGGAACGATTTTTGTGTTGATTGGCCGCACATAGTCCAGAGTATACAGATGTTTATGGCGTACACACACACAATTGTCCCATACGTGTGATAGGGTAAAGCGAAAAAAATAAAAACACACAACACCATAGGTCAGAAGTCATCCACTAATTTTGTTTGCTGGTTGTATATATGTAAATATCAAAAATTCTGTTGATATAATTGGGATATGAATGTCATTATTATTGGAAATCCATCGAGTCGTAAAAAGCCTTTCTGATTTGCTCCGTTGTCAATTTCTTACACGAAAAATTCATATACAAAAATTACCAGAAATAAAGGAGCAGTTTAGGCATTTAGTGACTTATGGTTTCAAGTCAATGAATGATGGAGTTTGGTAGTTTGAGAATTCAATGAAAGTTGATTCATTGATTGATGAATTTATCCCTGTTTTATGATTTTCCTTTAATGCTACACCGTTGACGTGATAAAAATTTGTTCAATAGAAAAGGAAGTGCCGATATTGGTGTGGTATACGTATGTAACTACACAGCATGAGTGAACCCATAGTGTGGCGGAAGCACTCGATCCAGTTATTATGTACACGAGTCCATCGAAACGTTAATTGAAGGCACAGTCGATAGTCGTTAATAGGTAGGTGGTCCATTATCAATAGTCGAGACGATGACACATGACCGAAGGGAAAGAGGGATGTGGAATAACACAGAGAAATTACAGAATTTCAGGGAATATCCACATGGAAATTTGTTCAAACAAATGTAGACTCTGTATACATTGCGCAGTTCACTGTGTATCCATCGCGGAGATATTTCATGGATAACGAATTGAGCATTTTTCATGTAATTCTCAAACTACGAATGTGATGGGACCAAGAATGAATTGATGAAGTGATAATGTGGAATTTCCGGCATGACATATTCAAATTAATAAATAGGATTCAATGTTAGTCATTCAGTAATAGAATGAACATTTATGGTTCAATATGGATGTATAATTACGAATTGAGAACAATATTGTTAACCGGATTTGGTTGAAAGAAAAAACAGAATGTAGGGTTGATGTTCTCTTGATATAGTGCTGTACCTCCTGTGTCCCGGAAGACAAGCATGTGAAACAGAAAAAACAGACACGCGTGAAAAAAACGAAAAAAATTCATTTCACGCGAGTACATGATGACAGTTTATAATATATGCATTTATATTTATATATGAATATACATTTTATAGGCAGAAGAGCATCAGCGGCGTCATGACAGAAAGCAAAAAGCCATAATCAAAAGAAAATATCAATTGCAACTCCATAATTATTCATATCATTAACAATTAGTTAAACAATTTGTAATCATTCATGATTATGGAATGCACATTCTGGAGGATTTTATAAAAAAAAAACCTGTATGTTCAAATTCGAGAGAGCGGTAAATCGCTTACAACAGAAAAACTTGAATCCAAAATAATCTCATCGTATCGTAGATTCCCTTTTAAACTATAAATTGCAACTTGAATCGAAAATTCAACACTTCCTCATTTGTTATGTCACAATAGAACTTTACTCACTAAAAGACGGAATCTTTTATTTCGAATCCGATGCTTGTATGGATGGTGATGAGACATATGAAAGCAATCAATAAATGTCACCGTACCTTCGGTAGAGACGCAAGACATTGCTGCTTTACATCCCATACGAGCTGATCCTTCGGGAATTGGAGACACTTGCTGACGTAAAGTTCTGGCACATGAACCCGGGCAAGTAGAACCCCCTCTTCAACTGGGCCGGCTTCACTTGCTGTTTCTTGGCCTTGTGGGAGCTGCGCTATGCCTCCGGTCACATTTCCGACTTGTCCACTACCGGGACATGTGCCCGGTTTTGGTATTGCCTCCATTGTGACGCAACGACCCTAAGGGTCACTTCCACAAACTCTCACCTCTTCTTCTTTATCACATCTGCAATAAAAAGAAAATAAATGATCAATTCATAACATGATATGATCAATATTTGAACGCGGAAATGTTACTGATAGAATATTTAGCGTTACTGTTATCAATTCAATATAAATTCAATGAATTCTGGATGCAAAGTGTTTCAATTTCATCCATTTTCTCGCCATGAGACGTCTATCTCCTCCTTTCTCCTAACTCCTTTTTTTTGTTCACGGTAAAGAAATAACAGTAGTGTATAAGTAAGATCGTATAATCTATTGGAGATAAAGTAATGCCAGTCTTTCAAGATTTTTACGAGTCGTAAAAATTTTATATTCGTAGCCATTTCATAGCGAATCGAAATTTCATTGCGTCGTGGCGTCTCACAATTCCCTATAACATTCTTACTCTATCTGCGCTTTATCTTCCATCACTCTTTCTCCAATCTTCCTTCCATTGACTTCGCAGTCTTCATACCCAGTTATATCCTGTCTCTTTTTGCTTTGTCCTCTCGTCAATGTATTTCCATAACGCTCTCGTCTTTGTCTTCTTATTCACGATTGAATGTCGCCTCTTATGATTCCGAAGAGTATACACGAGGCGCGCAACTGCGCGAAAAAAAAAACGTCCAAGAAAGAGAAGCAAAAAAAAAAGATACGTGGGAAAAAAATTTATCACACATGTAGATAAAAACTCGTGCAATAATACCATCAATCCAATACGTGGAAAGTGGTGGTACTAGTTTGAACGAGTCAGCGAAATGAAAGAAGAATTCAAGGTAAAAACAGATATGAGAATGAAAATTGTATCTCCCAAATGCTATACATTTTTTGAATCTCTGTGGAAGATGAATGATGGCATGAACTACATGACTTTGATGCACACATAAACGTAATCCCTTTTTCATATTCAGAGAAGATTTTCGATGAAAAGTAGGTCTGAATATTCGTAGCATAAAGTTGGTGATTGCAACAATTTATGAGCATACAGCAAATATAATTCATAATGGTATGTAGATGATGCATATATACGAACATATTCGCGACGAAATGAATTTATGGGCAAAAAATGTGAGATGTGGTTAGGGAAGTTACAAAAGGTTGTATCGCAACCGATGTTAAATAGCAGCCGGTAGTAGTTGCAATCAACCAGTGTATGTATATACCATCAAGATATAAAACTGGATAAACTATACAGGAGATATAATGACGCCAATCCAATACATGCGAAGTGCTAGAGAGAATGAGTTGGTTCGCAGATATGGGGTGGCAAAAAGACGCTGCGAAGAAGTCGCGCGTGTGGAGTTTGCGCACCACCACGCATTGAAGAAGTGGCCTTCGATGTTATTCCTTCTCGCACCCTCACCTCTTCCCTTCTTTCACCTCACCCTCTTCTCTTTTTTTTTCCTCCAATGCAATTGCTCTCCCTCAAGTCATTCAATTAAGTTTTTTTTTAATTCTCCAGTTAATTCAAGTTTTTGTCTGCCAATATTTCTTTGTGAAATTCTGTCATAATGATTATTGTGATATGTTTGTATGAATTCCGTCCTATTACGACAAAATTCGAAGAGACTTGAATTGTATGTCCCTGAACTTTACTTTTTATATGTGGATGACACAATTTTCTGGATGAAAAAAAATTTCTTTCACACAAAGTTTTCTTTCATTTATAATTAAGAACAAAGAAAAATATTTTTACAAACAGTTAATCATCTCTGTTGAAAAATTGAAAGATGTACGATGAATTTACGCAATACCAACTAATTATCGCGCGAGTGTTGTAACTTATCTTCGAAAAAAATTATACAAAAAAAATATTCTCACCGTGATGAAGAGTGTGTGCATGAGTTTGGGTTTTTATGATCCATGAAATATGTACACAGTGCCATTTCGTATCCATAAATATACTTTCGTTTTACGAAAAGAGCGCATCAGGACTGTGCGACGCATAATCATCAAGCGTGAAATAATTCATTCTCAAGACATTTAGGTGGCCATACATATACACAACAACTGCGTGATATTTGTTGGGCTTTCACGCAATAAAGAGCCGTGGAACAATAACTTATTTGGTCGGAGACTGTGCTCGATACCCCGGGCGCTACAAGAGCCCACATCGAGAACTTTCACTTGTAAGCTTTGTCCACAGCGACAAAAAGAGCAGAAAAAAAAAATTGAATACAATGTCATGAGAGATGATAAAATTGTCTTGACTTTGAAGTAATATCAAGTGCAAAATCAATTCAAAGAATCTAATTTTCTTGTTATTCTTTTAAAGTTCAAGAACAAAATCATATAAATGGGAAAGTTCCATGTGAGAAATGGAAGGTGAATGTCGTTTTGCTACATTCATGCATAGAAGTATTTGATGCTGCAAAACCGCAGACGCCATTATTCATATGTATGTATGGATTGCAAGAGACTTCGCTGAGACCTCGGCGGTTCGACTTAAAAGTTTGAATAACCTACTGACCGCACCGTGTGCAATATGCATTGTATGCATAAATATACTCCTCAATTCAGTCAAAAGTTCTATATGATGTATGGAATCTTGCACGAACATAAAGTCGCAACATCGATGAAATTGTGTTCCCTATATATTTCATCCAAACTATCGATGTATTTTTCTCGACACCGCAGTGGTTTTCTTGTAGAATCGCTGTTTTATCAACAAAAAAATTATCATGAAGTAGAAAAAATATTCGTAATTCAGTTTCATCACGTGTAATTAACAGAACAAATAGCTAAAGCGAAAGAGAGATTAATTGGTAAAATGACATTAAATGATACATCAGCTGTTCGTACGACGCTTTAATTAAGTTTTACTGTGTCTCTTCAATTATCACCTTTTCCAGTCCCTTTCCTCTTGCTCCGCCCCCATCCCATGCCTCGCCCCTTTTCATTTTTTCCATTTTTCCACCTCGTACATACCCTTTAATCTTATTCCAATCCCTTCTACATACTCCCCTGTCTCGCTTCCTTCCTCTGTGTCCCTTGTCGCTCTACCAATTAGCGATTTTCCAATTGACTTTGCAGTCTTTACCCATCCATTCTTTCGACAAAAATCACAGCAGATTGGAGTCATTCACACACATATGAACATACCACAATTCATTTAAAATATGCCACAGGATTTTTGAATTTATAACATAATACAAAAATAAAAAAACAATTAACTTGTGTCTATGAATAGAACGGGATAAATAAAAATGAGAAAGACCCGAGTTAGCCAATATCTGAGAAAGACCATCAGCTCTCCAATATAGCATTTTATATAGATATATGGACATATGTATATAGATAGGAAGAGAGGAGCATAAGAGGGCGAGTGTATTCTTTAGTTGCACACAGCGGATGCATCAGTGACAAGCAGTAAATCATAGTTTTACGGCTCATCTTTATGTGGCCCTTATTCGCGGCACTCATCGAACATGCTCCCTCACCGAGAAATTTTTTTTTCCTTCTCGTCTGATGAACATTTATATATATATATATATATAGGCATTGGGCGCAGAAGCGTGGGCGTCTTCTTTTACGGGCGGCCATAAGTACTTCGTGAATCGTCTCCCATTCTCTTCTCTCATATATACATATATATAAAGCATGCGTGTAGTAGGATATGAAGACTACGGCAGCATCTTTCTACTTCAATATATGCATTCACCCTCTTTATCCCTGTTTCTTTTGTCTGTATTTTCGCCCTCTTCCACTGTGTCGTGGCTTGTTCTACACAAGAAATTTCCTTTGACAACGACGGACACGACGATGAAGAAGGCAATGACTAAAGTGATGGTAGTAGTAGTAGCAGTAGTTAAGATGGTGATTCAAATGTAATTAAAATCAAGGCCGGACGTGACTGAAAACCAGTCGAATAATAGCAAGAATATTATTGCGAACTTCATGGCTTCCCAATAACTTTTTTTTTTTTCATTTATTCTTTCATTTATTTATTGACAACCGTCTTCAATAAATAAACTTATACATATATATGTGCATATGTACTTGGAAAATGGAGTGTGAGGGGAGAATAGTGCGTTAATTTTAAAACGGAGAAGGATAAAAAAGAGCGATTGAATTCACAACAGGATAGATGTGGCATTTAATTTCAACTTTCTTTTCTATCAAACGTTCATTCTTTGTTCTTTCTTTCTGCCCATCGAAATTATATATTTTAAGAATTATCGACATCAATGTTCGCTGAGTCTAATAAATGAATATACGAAATATGATAATGATCGTATTACTCTGTTGCACGAATATTGTATTGCAATATACGTATTTTCTATCCACAGTAAAATGAACTTGAGACGACTACTTCTTCTTTTTATTTTCTTACTTCAGTTGGTAATAGAATAGAGTCAGAGTCTCGAGTGGATGAGACGCCTTTACTGAAGCAAAAGTGGCATAAACTCATGTATGTTTTTACCTTGATAACAAAGTGAACATTTTTCACCCTCACGGCGGACGGGGTAAAGTAAGATCCTGTTGCGGCTTTATAAAACATGATGTTGAGGCTTTTGTCTTTTGCTTTGTCTCATTTATGCATACATACAGATACATATGGTACTGACGTCGATGTGAAGACGAGGATCAAGAAGAGGGACTACATTATGGGGAATTTAACCAGGAAATTTACATGGTGGGACGAAATCCCGTAATGCAATGTGTAGCAACGCATTTTCACAATTTTTGTCACAGGTTTGCCATTATCCACGGATTCCGTTATTGAATATTTTTTAGCTGCTAATATGCTATAATACTTGAAGAGAAGTCATGTCCCCATCCCTTCTGCATATTTTTTCCTTTCAAGTTTCCTGAAATGAATACATATAAATGTATTCAACCCCCTGTAGAATTCCCCACAGCCGTGTCTGACAACATTTGGGCTTGACTTTTATATGATGAAGCGTTTTGTTAAAGCGACTGAGCCTTGAAACTCTTGTGATTTTCACGTATAAATATGTATTGAATATAAATAACAATCAATATTAAAATGTGTGAAAATTTTTTTCTACGGAAAGTTGATGAATATCTTTTCAAGAGAAAATATATATAACGTGAGGGAAGAACTTGACTTCTGAATGGTATATTATTCAATGAGGTATAATTCGAATACTCGATTGAAGGACTTCTTTCTCTCACGTGTCCTCTGAATCTTTTTTTTTGTCGGTGAAACACACTAGAAATGTAAGATTGGCCTCGTTAGATCAACTCTCTTCCCAAGAGGATTCAGACTTTGTTGAAGGCACGTTTCGCTCCTCTCCACTTTACCCTTCTGCACCTGAGAATATATATATTTATATTTTTCCCTCTTCTTTCTTTTTTCATTCGTTATTCATTTGACTCTCATCATGATCTTTCTCTGTCCCTCATCCACCTTCTCCGGCTGTTTTTTTGGAATGTAATAATCGCAGAGAATCGTAATATCGCTTCCTTCAAGTCCGTTATACGTCTACTTTTATTTTCGCACAATATAGTCAGTTGTGGTCACGATATCATTGGCCTCGACCACCTTTCGCCTCGCTCGTAATAATGCTTTTATATATTACACTACATGTACACTCTTGTACATATTATGCAGCAGGTATTTCCTTTTTTTTTTCTTTGATAATTTTGCGTACTTCACGTCGGTTTGGGTCAATCAAAAACGGACTCACATTGGATTCTTGATTTCTTTCTACTAGTTTATTATGCGACTGTATCATGAAAAAAGTTGAGTGCAATATTTTTCGCGGTTCACGCGCACTCAGTGGTTATTATTTACGACCGCAAGTTATTGCGCAAGATTGTATGTGTGTGTTTTTGTCGCTATGATCTTTTGATGTCATCTTCAAATTCCAAGTTTAAAATTCATATTTTCATATCTGTAATTGCGCAATTCATTTCATATAGCGTCGTTGCTTCTTTATTTTCATTGACTATTTGGCTATCAGATGAATCGTCCAGTACGGTTAGTTGAAAAACGTGAAAAATTTTTTGTAGAAAAAAAATTTAATCATTTCCCCCCAGTGTGAATTCTTTTTGAAATTTATCACTCCATCGCCTTCAGTTAAATTTGCACATGAAAATATCACGGATCTCGAAAATGAGGTGAGAGTGTGTGACTCCCTAAACGTATATAACAGTGTGGTCATATCAAAGTCATATGTAACAAGTCGTCATGTGATGGCGGCGGGATGTGCTCCGTCGCAATTCACATCCCCTTTTTTTGCGTGAAGGTGACATGCCGAGCAAGTGAATGAGGGGAAGGAAAAAAATTACCAGAGGGTGGAACGATGTTGGATAAAGTGGTGAAGAGTGTAGAGACTGATGGCGAACATGCTGATAGTATATGTATACACACTCTAACTAGAAGTTTCATAAAGAGAGGAAAAATGCGTGGAGAAGAAATGTGAGGAAAAAATTGAATAAAATGTAGAGACTGCAATGACAAAAAGGGAGAAACGAGAGATACGAAGGACGAGCTTTATATTTTCACGCCCACATGGATATATCACTTGAAAATTATACAGTGAAATATTTTCGTCCAATACCAAATTCCTTCGGAGTTTGACACCAATAAAATACAAAATTAAAAACATCATCGAAGGAGAAAGTTAATGAAGATTGTTCCAATGTTCCTAGAAATAATTTCTCCCGTCCAAAAAATGATTGGACAGCATTTGTAGGATGCAATGGGACAGAATGAAATCGAGTTGGCGCCCCCCTTCACAATTTTTGTCTATTTATTTTCCTCTCTTCAACGTCGATGAAATTGCCTAGTCACGTGCCCAATGGGTCAGGGTGTAGATAAATGATGACACGCGCGTTTCACATACCTATATTTGTAATCGTAATATTTACCCTGTACATGAAATGACTGCGACCTGTTATAGTCTCAAAGGACTTATGATCAGGATTGCATACACATCAAACAGAACTTTCATCATGATTCATTTCACCCAATATCGATTCGAATGCACTGAGTAACAATACTACATTGGACTCATTTGTTGACGCACATTGGTACACGTCGTGTCTCCAATTGGCATTTTCTCCATCCTTAATTGTTCTAATTATAAAATTTCTATTTATTTTTGTACACATTAAAAAAAAAACGCACACATGTAACCTTTTCGAATAACCTGCACCGTATGAGATATCAACTTGTCCCAACTCTCCAATGAAACTTGCATATTCCCTATCTTCATTCCAGAATGCAATCCCCAATGAATGTGATCCCTAAAGCTATCTGCGCTGTTTCATTTTCCAATATGAATAGCCACTTCAAATAATATAAATCGAACATTCACCGCACCCACAATTTTATTTCGATGACACCTCTGCATTCATACTATGAATATATACGAATGAAAGAGAAATATAATAAATTTTCGCAGCCTTCTCCTGAATACACATCATCACATCACTCAACAACACTCTACCTGATATTAATCGACACTAAAAAAGACGACGAAGAACATGTCACACTGTTTCATCATCATTACCAGATAAGACAAACATTCGCGTAGGCTCGTTGCCAATAATCCCAAAAAGACCAACGCACCCGTCGTATATACAAACATGAATATATCGTATGTGCACAAATAGATTAAAACATATCACATGTTGGGGTCTGTTGTTAATGCTCAGAGAAGGCGTGTAAGAATCCGGGGAATAAAAATTGATATATATCTCAATAAGAAAAATGATGATAGCTAGATACAACCCCAACACTAACAACAGATAAAAGTGGCCAGCAGCCGATCGATAGATTATAATGAACCAACTAGATACCATTGTTGCACGGGCGTGGATGGTCTTCTATTGGATCACAAATTTTTCCTCACTTTGTTACACTTTATACTTTTTCAAGACAACCCTTTTTATGATTTCGCTCCTGTAATTCAATGTCTATATAACGAATTATGATGTATCCATTTGGAGATACCAACGATTGATGATTTTTTTATTTGATGGGGTGTGTGTGTGTGTGTGTGTGTGTGTACCTCTATGAGGAATTCTCCACAGAACCACCAATACGGCCACGGGCAGAGGCCGGGCCTCGATCAGTCTCACTCGGGGCGCATCTCGATACTGGAGGGTAGCAGGTGGCGCCACGGCGCACTGGCTTTGCACAGGCCGGAGGGGCTGAGAGGCGTGGATCTAGTCGCTTAGCAACGACTCGAGATCGACCGGGAGAGAAACGCTGCAAACCCCTGCACTACCATACCATCATATACGTATACACTTCACTCACACTCTTCATTTATATATAGATATACGTACAATGTGCACACTGTCTCTGTGCAGTGCTTTTGATACGAGGGTAAACTGTCCTCCTGCGCTTTCTGCTCTTGTTCAAATGTCAACAAGTGTAAATTATGATTGAAATATCATACGAATATTATTTCAGTATACACCCGAGAAGAAGAAATGGTCTGGTTCTATTTCTGCGAATTTGGCTGCATAAAATTTCGAGAATTACAATGTAGAAAGTGATTTCCTCTTTTAGTGAAATTTGATCGTTGTCGGTTCAACAAATTTTTTTACTTACAATGTTGATTAGTCGTGGATTTGAAGATACACAATTGTTAGTTTGGATATATTTATCCGGGTAGTTAAATAAAATGAGGGTTGGACATATATGGGCAAGTAATTCGATAGCAACATATATATCCTCTCCCTTTCAATCCTCAACATATGAATATGTGTGATTTTCTATTGTTTCGGTTTTCACATTGTGTTTGTTCACTGAATAAGTGTGAATACCTATTTACTTCCCAGGTAGATTGAATGACGGTTAAATGGCTATTGATGTGGGTGTGTATGTGGATCGAGTGTGTGGGCGAGAATACACTTATGTATATGCATTGAGAGGGGATAGGAAAATACTGTGTGGTACAGCAACTGCGTGGGAATATACTTGTGAAGCTTTGATGAAAATTGCAGGGGATAAACTGCCACTTTAGATTCGCTCTGTCATGTGTCATTTATTGAGTAACATTTTTCATCTACATAGAGTAGTGTAGAATTAAAATGGTTACTTTCTATTTTTTTCTCCTTTTCGTGTATGTTCTTCGGAACAAAATTGATGCTGTTTGATAAAACTGGGAGAATTAAACAAGATAAATATTTTATGATGGAAAATTTTTGATTGCTCAATTATTTGGATTGTTTTAATTGAGCTTTGCCATTAAAATCTTGAATTTATAAATGGGAAATATTTGTCGGATAGTTGACGGTTTCGATCCATAGATACATTAAACCATGAGATTTTCCATAAATCAGGGTGTTCCATTTGGTAGGGCAACTACAACTCATCTTGGTAGTCCGAGAATTCAAGGAATCTGCCAACTTGGAGGATAAATTCTTCATAAGTCTCTCTGCTTTCCTCTATTCGTGTACATCTCCCATTCTACTCACCCGTCTCCTTTTCACTGCATCCCACCCCGAGAGTACTAAATATTCATACCGTATACATTTTCCCTTACTGAATTTACTTCATTTATACAACTCGATGAAGGCAATGTAGAAAAAAAATTCGATTTTGTGACTCATAATTAACCTGTCTTTTAATTTAGTGAACTTTTTTTCATTGTTAAGTTATGGACTATAGCGTTGTTGAAGACGCTAATGAGAATAGTGAATAACGTAAAAATTCCTGTAACGATCGATCCATCGGCGTTCTCGGTGATTTACGATCATTCTATACGTCATCGGAAATTCTCGAGGATATCGGGTTTTGTATCGAGCAAGTTGTTTATGTGAGAGACATTCATATATAGATAGTATATATATATATGTATATGTATGTAGATAAATGTATGGGTTACATTGAGCCGTATACATATTGTAGAGATATTTATAGTATTGGATGTATGTTATGGATACAAATTACTCTGCGATATACCCTTTTATCGATCCCAAGAGAGTGAGATGTGATAAAAATAATCGAGAGAGTAAGGTAAACATAAGAAATTGTCTTGATTCACTGAATGAATTGCAATTAGTTCTCCGCAGAATTCTAATTCCACTGATTCAAATTACTAATCAAGCTTTATATACCAAATAAAAAATGAAGAAGTTTTAATTCGTTGCGAATTTTTTCTCAGTTGTGAGATATAAATATCTGCATGCAAATTTATCACGGTTTATTTTGTCATTTATTCGTTCAATTATTCAGATTTTTATTTTTCTGCAAAGTGCATACGCAATTATGAAATGGCCATACGCATGCATGTGATATGGTTGACCTCGACAAAATATTTGCGTTATAAAAGTGATGTTGAAAGTGAAGAAATTGAAATACTGCAACAGTGTATACTTGTGCGACCCACATTTTTTCTCATTTTTCCAATTTTCATATCATACAGCAGGTGGCGGAGTATGAAGAAGTGGTTGGGTATTGGAGGACACTAACTTGACGCTACAAGTTCATCATGATAAAACGTATAAATATGCTAATGCTCACTTGTGCGTTCTCAATTCACCCTTTACCTTCGCCCCCATCCACTTTTCTTCTTCTTATCTATCTACATCGAACGACATTATTTTCATTTCGTAAACATTATCTGCATTAAAGCGGATTTTTTTATTATGCAATGAAAAACAAAAACTTTTCTGAATACCCATAATGGAAGATATTACATATTCGTGAATGTTAAAATAAGATTATATCAAATATTTGAATATTTATGGGTTTGAGAACAATTTCTGAAAAATACCAAAATATTATCTCGTATCTGAACTCGTCTGTTGTCCTTCGACAGGAATAGTTCCCGTTGCCTCAGTTGATTAATCGATAAGAGCAGTTCCAATCCGATTAAATTGAGCTCCTTTGGGGGTGGTCTTTCCGTCCTCAAGTCATTCTTATTTCCCTTTTATATACCTAGCACGAAGTGATCGATATATTGATCCTTATACGCGTCTGCTCCCTGTTAGCACGAGATATCGTTCGCGAAATTTAGTTTCTGGGTAAATTAAGTTTGACCTCTCTATGGGGAAGAGTCAGTTACATGAGGTAATTAAATCTTTCCCCTCAACACATTCGTCACGGACCAAGGGACTGTGATGAAAGGGCAGAAAGAGAGCCCGTAGTATTCAGATGTGAATGATTATATGACAGTAATTAGAAATTTTTCTTTTCATTCCATTTGGGAATGAAGAAGTGCTCAACACTTCCAGGGAATATATGTCACCATTCAAATCCCAGTTGCATTATCATCATGTTATGCATATATTTATTCATAGTATGCAAACTGAAATTGCGAATTCTTTCCTCACACATTGTCAAAAGGATATTGTTTTTTCAGGTTTTTACATGCACACATGTGTGCTTATCCAGAATATGGTGGATAAGTTGAGAAAAGTGGTGGTACGGCTGTTGTATGAACGCGTGGAACAGTGCGCTCAAGAGCAGTCATCTCTCATAAAATAAATTTACATCTCCACTTTTGCAACCTTTTTATTTCATCGTATAAATTTTTATTCCGTCACATCAAGTGTGCGGAGGAGCAAGCCACTTGTTATATATTCCATTCGTAGATGGAGAGAAAGTACCCGGGAAAAATATTTCTTGAACATTATGACGAATAAAAATAGAACATTTTATATAATCAGGCAGATTCGAACCATGAAATTTTCTGTTGAAATATTCAAAGGACATGAAAATGATAAAAGATATCTGAGAACTGATTTATCTGCACGAAAAGTGGTACATACTAGAATTTGTTATTGATTGGTGTTTTCTCTGGGTCATATTTTTTCGTTTACAGTTTTCTGTTCACGAAGCAGGGGAATGGTCAAATGAATGCGCGATCATCCAATTATAAATACACAACGGCACAAGTTTCCCCTAGTATTCCCTAGTTTCTCTATATTCATAAAAAAAATGAAAATAACAAGCATAGATATAAATATTCGTGTTATCATACATTGGAGATGGAATATAACGAATGGCAGTCTCTACCATGCAATCAAGCATCCACTCGTATTTTAACAAATTCCTCCAAAGTATAATGAATGTCTGTATTCGTTTGCATCGTCGTTTCAACCCCCCGTTGTGAAGTTCAAGCACCTCATCGTCTGAACGATGTTTTCAATTACGCATAGCCTCAACCCCAAAATTCCCTTCAATCTCTGATCTCATCCGCACTCTCTGTGCACTCATTCCTCTCACAATAATATTGTCCTGGAGCGTAGCACAAACAATTCAAAGGACGAAATATCTCAAATTCGAAAACCTCAGAAGCATCCTTTTTTTTTTGGGAAAACACCTGCGCAATCTCAAATAACATTTACCATTTTTAACAAGTGAATTTTCCAATCATCGGTCTATATGAGTTTGTTGGAGGTAGACAAGAAGTAATCAGTGCCAAAACAATAACTGAATGAATAAAAAAATATAACGAAAATGAAATAAAATCGAGCAAAAATTCTATGTCAAATGTATGTTATATGAGTAGCAAGTATATGTACAAATATAATGGGGCATCATTTTACAACTTTTGTTTCATTTTTATTTCGACGTGTGTATAGTTGGGCGTGTATGTGTATACGTTTGAACGTAATTGGGCATATGTGTGCATGAAAATATCCTTGTAATGCCGCGTGGGTACATGTAAATATATATACTCCTTCATTGCGGCTCGCACTTTGATATCTTCAGCACGTAGGGCACATAGGTTGCGTGCGCATTATGTTTTTATGGGCGTTACTTTCAGCCATTATACAACACGTGTAGTGGTGATGGTGGTGTTTTCATTGTAAATTTACCGATGATTTATACGTGTTTTTGAAAACAAAATACAAAAACTGTTCCAGTACCAAAGTTAAGTAACATCGTAGGAACCGTAATTCAATAAAACTTCCACTCTCATTAAGTATTCATTTGAATGTTCCAGCAAAATAATGAGATAGAAAAATAGGTTCACTTGATTGACCTTAATGAAACGAGGCCTGATCACAACGATTGAGCGCGTATGGGAATTTTCATCTATCTCATGAAGTTAAAGCTTTGAATAAATGAAAAAAGAGGAGGATGGAGGTGAGATAAAAAGTGTGTGTTGAAAGGGGAGTTCAAGAGATTCGTTAACTCACTGAATGCCCTTGATTGAATTGAGTTAATTCATCTAATGCCTTGTCGCCCTGACCTCGATCCCAGGTGCGCGAGCTCTGTAACGACCGATGGCGATGATCTCGTCTCCTGTTGATGCCTGCCTGCTCGCACAGTTCATCGTCTCCCCCTCATCGCTCTGATAATTTACACAGGATGCGACGTACATGTTTGACTACTCTATTTGCGTAGTTAAACCGGAACCATTTAACTTTAGCATTAGCCTTAAGGGTCCCCTAATGTCCTTCGTTCACATTATCCATTCTATACGCTCTCCCCGAATGTTAATATATCTACCAACAAACAGTTTGCATCCCCAAACGATAAATCTCCTACTTTTTATACTTCTCACACTTGCGTACTCGAAATTCTGCTGTGCCCTTCTATATTCTTAGGTGTACAATACCAGACAGTTTGTGATAGTTCAACTTTCACACATACACATATGCACGAGTCCGAGCAGGCGTTGTCTATAAGTCTTCGGGTTACATTTTCCATTTGGGAACGTATAGGCACTTGTGCCATGGGCTATATATCTCATCGCTTCTACTCTCCCTTCACTCCCCTACTCTTTCTCTCTATTTCCAATTCGGCTATGTGTACACGTGTCGCGACATATATTATTATCATACGGGAGCCTTCAGATTTGTTTTATCATAAAACCCTGAAGAAGGTAAAAGATAAAATATCATAAAGATGTAACAGTATTTCATGAATTCTGAAATGTAGTCGTAGTGCATTAATTGGGATGCTCCCAATTGTGTAATATAACTAACTGAAGCTCAACCATATTTCGTAGCTATTGCATAAATACATAATAATGCTCATGTATTTCTCTCTATATTAATGTAACATGAGTCTAACAACAGTCCCTAAACAACAGTGAGCTTGACCTCAAACCAGAGCAACTGTAATAACGACAACTTTGCATTAACAATAGAAGACACAACATCTAAAGTAACATTACAAAGACAAGGCAAAAAGAAAATATGACAAACGGAAACTGATGACCATCAAACAAAACCGCACTGTGTCCCGTTGGAGTGAATAGGGCGAATTTATGCATCAACTGTAGACGTCATTCCCTCATTTCGTGTTCTCTCATTCTGCTTCTACTTTCGGCGTGCCACATTCTAATTTTAGATACTCAACTCAGTCGTGTCGTCTACAAAAGTTGACTGTATATATCATATCCATGTGGTTTACGAATATATACACACACATGATGTTGGTGCTGAAGCCACCCACACTCTCGCCTTCGCCGTCGACATCATGTGGTGGTTGTGTCGTGAGCGACGATCAGCTCACGAGAATCTACTGTTGTGCAGGTGATGTTTCACGATATATATGTATTGAACAATATACCAAGGCAAAAGGAACATTATGTGAGCGTGGTCATGTACGACTGCAAGCGACCTCTCTTACGCCCGATTGAGTCTCTGTCTTCCCTTTTCCTTCCAGTAACATCTCCAATTTCATACTCATACACATATACACATAACGCTCACACCTATATATGCATACATATATACATATTTGTGTATAGTATATATCTTGGTTTGTTCAGCGAGTGAAATAACCGAGCCATAACCTCAAATGCGAGAAGTTCCGCTCGAGTGGTGTTATTGTCAATAAACTCTTCCGCATTTATATATCGTCTGCTGATTATCTCATGTCAGATTGTTTACTTCAAGTTTCTCACTCACGCAGTGAATTGAAATAAAATAATGAACTTGAACTTGACCGAGACGGCGATACAAATGAGGTAATGAGAGGTGTATGTATGTGCATGCATTTGGCCTTGATTGCGCAACAAGGACATTACCATGAAGGTTCCACAAGTGTTCCGTTAATTTTTTTATCAGGTGGAAATAAAGTCAATGATGGTATAATAACAAGTAAATGAGGAATTGAAGGGAAAAAATGAAGAAATGAATTGGGAGGAGAAACAGAAGACGATGTGAAGGAAGAATGAAAATAAATACATTTAAACATACGAAATATGAGTCATGAATTTATGTGGGTTTTTATTTTCTAGTGCAGCTGCATCTGTTCGTGTATTGTTATACTGTGAAGACTTCTTAAGAGTTGTTGCACTGCACCAATGCGGGTGAGGTCTATGTATCTACGTAGATGTATATATAATGGTATATAAGTTGTAGCAAAGTGTATTGGAAGATATAAATAAACTGTAGCCACAACAAATACATATCGGGATATTGGTTGTGGCTACTTCATACCTTATGTGCTCCTTCGCCATTATTTTCACAGTTAAATTCACAAATAAAAGAAAAAACTACCTCATCAAGCTATTTGGAATTCTCCAATAGACTCATTACCTCATCCTATTTATCACACAGATACATTTTCGTTCTAATAAATTTTTTCGTGTACAATTGGGTACTTTCCATTACCTTGAACTGTCGAACATCGAGCGGGCTGCAGAGAAAAAAAAAATTTATAATAAAGAGTGCGATGTGCACATGTTTATTCATATAGTTCGACTTGAGAGTTTGATTCAAGGTGATTCCAAAATGGATTATTGAAGAGGCGGAGCACTTTCTCCGTGTCAGCTTTATAATCTCACTTCACTCCTTGAGAAGGAGAGTATTCAAATGAGCCAACGCTTCTCTATAAGAAGTGGATATAGAAAAGAAAGGAGAGTAGGATGACTGAGTGCAAAAGAGAAAGGAAAAGGAATACGTACGTATATAAAGGAAAAAGTATTGGTCGGTGACTCTGGGTCCGCTTCGTCGTGTCGTCATGCCCAACCGTGCAAGTTATTCTCTTCCTCTTCTTTTCATTCTAGTTGCGTTGCGATGCTATTGGCATGCGATAGAATTCCATTGCGGATGGAGAGGAGAGGGAACGAAAGAGAGAAAGAGTTTCAGGATCCAGGACCCACGACCGTATACAATAGAATCGACGAGTAGTTGCATTTGTTCTCTCTTTATCGCTCGCATCTACTATCGTCTTGCCTTCTCTCCCGCACATGCTGTTACTGGTTACTGGTTATTATACCACGTTACAGTGTGTTCTCATGACCTCGCGGCTGACCACTTGTGATTCACTTTACTGTTTATGCAATGACTGCGTCCGCACACGACGAAATGATCATCGATTATCCCATAGCGCGCAATAATAATTTATTACGTTCACTCCCTCGATATTTATATGAGTCACAAGTGGTATGAAAGGGTCAGATTCAACTATTCGAGTGCATAAGTAAAATGCTTTGAGAGCTTTCTCCAACAAAATATTTCTCCCACAACACACAAACCTTTCGAATATTTTCCTGATACCGTTTCAATCATTCAGCAGAAAGAGAGAGAGAGAGAGAGAGAGAGAGAGAGAGAGGGAGAGAAAAATTTTCGTCTGGAAGTGGTTCGGCCTGACAATTAATCTCAGCAATTTAATATAAGGAAATTTAACATAGAAATTTTCCTTCGTTACTCAATTTTCTGAATAATTACAAGTCTCAGCTGATTCTATTTTTCTTCAGCGTGCAGATAAAGTAGGTTAACTCGATAATCATCGTTCAGATGAGGAGGTCTGGATTGAATGCTGGTAGACTTTAGCAGAAGCATAATGGGAGCCAACCGGCTCAGCAAATTTCTTGAAGCTTCAGTTCCTTTGAAAGCTGTCGCTTCTCTGCTTTGGGATCACATCATCATGGTAAAAGAAGTGAAAAAATAGAAGATGCAAAAAAAATAACTATATGATAGATAAGATCCGCGAGACATTCTCTTGTGCTCGTGTCTTGACTCGTGGATTCCAATGTGCCCTTCGTCCTCAATCTCATCACGTACTTGGCGATGATCCAATTGACGTCGTATCTATATATTCGCGCATAATATATGCATATACCTCTACAAAGCGCTAGTGATCGAACAACCAATGTTACTTCGACTCATTTACTTATCAGGTCTGTTATTTCATACGGACAATGACACGTAATAAACTTATATCCAATCTCATCAATTTGTACCTTGATTGACTAAATATTTTTTGTATAACACGTGAAGATACATGAGAATAATTAATTGACTATGGTTGAACCAAGAAACATATGAAATTACTCCGAATTTAATGTTAATAATAAATAAACATAAACTCATTAAATTATGAGATTCCATGTTTATAAATGAATTCATACGGAATTACGTTACCGCGAGAATTTGAATGTAAGATCATGTCACTTCCGTACTCGATTATTCGTTATCTAATTCAACATTGAATATTCTCATGCACATTAAACTTCACCGTACTTACACATTGTTGCGCATAACATCATAAACCCAGTCACATTTAAATTGATATCTTTGCATTCATTTATTTTTACAAATTCTCTTGTGCGTTTTCATTCAACAGTAGCCTGACACAACGTTCCATGACGGACAAAACTAGTCGTATTAAATTATGTAAACGCGTGGTTGTACCCTTATTTGTGCAAACCACTTCTCGACCTATCTCATTGCCGCCAGGCATTTCGCATACACTGCATATGAACGTTTGTATGTTTATTTCCACAGTAAAAGAAGAATACGCAGGAATAGTCCATACGGAGAAATGAAAAAGTGAGAGTATGCGTGTGTATATGAAAGGGAAAGAAAAAGAGACACAGGAAGATGAATATGAAAGTAGCGGACACATATCTAAAAGGAGATTTGAGTGGAGCTAACACGAATGTGCATGTGGTTGGGGATTCATCGGGTACAGAGAGAATAAGATAGAAGCTTTTGTTGCTGTTGATGCACATATACACTCACACACATTTATATGAATATATATTAATGTATAATATAAGTACAGGACGAGAGGATAGGAAGAAGAGAAAGAGCGAAGAGAAAAGAGCAAGGGAGGAACGGAAAGTGAAGCGTGCAAAGGTGTAAAAGGGTTAATTCTCCATGGGCAGTCTTGACTCTCTTCAGCTACTTATCATGATAAATACCTCATGTTGAAGATCAACACCGCGCACTGACTGTTATAAAATGCTTCGAGTATTTCCGCAATAGCTATATGTGTGATATTGCATCGAAGCTTCCCACGACTCTGATTAATTTTTATTCATTTATACAATTTTTATTTCTATCAATTGCAAAAAAATCGATTCACCTTCCTGTTTGTTTTTTTTTGTGATTGTTTTCCATTTTTAATAAAATAATATATGAAGGGTAGCTTGTTGAGATTTTATTTATGGTATGTATGACAGAATATTGGAGCTAATTGATGTGAAGAATGCGCTGTATATAGCACTCGCCAGGTGGTAATTTAATGAATGGCGTGGACATGGCATTAGTCACTGCCTGCTAAAGCTCATAATGATAAATCATTGGTAGAAAAAATATTTCTCGTTGTATTTTTGCAGATGCCATTGATGTAAATAATTCTTTCCCCCTTACTTTCTTTTTCCTTGTGTTTCATGTGTATGTGCATTTGCGAATATTTCATAAATGCGCATATGTATAAATTCTCAATATGTGAATAAAATACTGAGAAAGGATTGCATTAAAGAAATTTTACTTTTTGACATAAAACGTGAACTCAAATTAATTATTTTCCATTCAGGTTCATTTGATTATCACATAGCCATCTCATTGCAATTTCATTCATAATTGAGAATTGATTTGATCGTCCATATTGTTCACTCGAATACTTTTTTTCCTCCAACGTATAGTGATTTCAGTTCTGTTGAAATATACGCGTTCATGATAGACTCATTATTTTTCCGTGTAATACAAGACCACGTGCAAAAGATGGAAATGGAAAAAAAATCGGATATGCTGCAATGTCTATTGTAGGTGCGAATGGAGGGACGAGTGAGAACGGAAGGAAGGAAAAGGCAGTCGCGTCGTTGAGTCGTGGGGGGAAACAGCAGATATATACTCATGTTATATAGTGTACGAGATGCGGATGAAAAATAAATAAATTGTGGCGAGTGTTGCACGCGGATGATGGTGCGAGATATCTCCGGACCAGGATTCGCTTTCAGTGGGAATGCGCTTCGTGCCTTGCACTTTGGTTATAAATACGAGTCTCTATGTAGAATCTCTTGGTCTATAACCAAGCGATCGGCTTACTCTAAACCGCTTTAGAAGTAATATCCATACGCACCGAGTGTAAATATGCATTAAAAATTTGTATCTCTATACACATACTAACTGATACGAGGATTCATTGGAATTAATTGTTATGTTTCGAGTGCTCATATTTTATTTATTTTCTCATGGCAAAAACAACACTGACACTGCTACGATTCAATGATTCATTACATAATGACAGAAACACAAATATCCAACTGCCATGGTTATCTTTAGCATGAAAATGAAGACAATACAGAAGAATAAAATGAAATAAAATGAACGTGACAGGAAGAAACACGCAGGATTTATAAGAACGCCACTGGGGAATTTGTGCTGAGGTTCTTGCAGGTGGCAAACTTTTTAGAAAAGATACAGAAATGAAAGAGGGGACAAGAAGAGTAAATATGTCGGAGGGAAGGAGTGTTAATGAAGTGGAAGATAGAGTTGAAGGACGAATAATGAATTATTTGAACATTTTCGAACTCAATTCAAAAGTTTTATGATTATATGAACCACTACTGAACTGATGCAAATATCCCTTGAAGTTTTTGCATTACAATTTGTCAAGCTCATCAACATTTTGAATGAATATATGTAAATAGTCAGCTTGCAGAAAGACTTTTAACCTGGCATAGATTTTGTTAAGGCGGTGACGACTAATAACATCATTCGCGATATCACTGTTGTTGTTCTATGCAGCCAGTAACTTACCAACACCAAGATTTTGCTCACCAGATGCTTCTCACGACGCAGCAGTGTACAGGAGGAGACAGGATCTTGTGCCAATGTACGCGTTCGTCGTTAATATTGATCGTTGGGAAATTAACGAGGAATTATCTTGCAGGAAAGACTTCTCGTCTACAGGAATTCAATCGGTTGATAATTCGCCCAAGTAAACAAGATTGAAAATCACCAGTAATTTACAGTTACACACACACACACACACACACACGTGTGAATAAGAATAACAGAACAGTATCGTTGTGCATATGATATATTTTTTCTTTACTCCAATGACCAGATTTTGCTTCCAACTTGGTTGGTCAAATATAGATTTTTCCGTTATGACGGATGAATACGAATCATAAGTAATTTCAATAGAGCTCCTCCGTGCAAAACGTTGTGTACGCGCATTTATATTCGGTGGAAACAAAGCGGACGTGTTTCTACTTTTCCAACGATTAAAATAAATTAGCCCGAACATTTCTCGTGTCCCAGGATCGTTACTGTTATTTAGTATCGGATTTCTCGCAACAGTGTAGTATGTGTATGTGCTCTTCACCTCTCCTGCCCTCCCCAATGGTGGAATATATCGGCCGTGGATCTCTGTACACTGTAGTACTCTTTATTTTTATTTATAGCATTTTATCTGTATTTTTTTTTCCATTTTTCCATTGGTATTTTTTTCTTCAGTTTCTTTTCATGGCGATACTGACACACAAACACACATGTACAATACAATCTTGAAGTAAATGTACAGAAAGTAAGGGAGATTACTCAGTGGCTGTATCGCCTTTGGTTTCTTTCGTTTTCACTGTGTGCGGATCCAACTCTTATACCATGCAACCACCCCCAAGATGCGTGTTCTGTTTCCAAGGACGAGAGAAACATTTCGATCGGTTGTACGCGAGATTCTAAATGCTGATTTTAAGCGTTGCCGAAGAGACCCAACAGCTAACCAACAGTCCACTAAATCTCAGCTTGGATATCTCGAAGGTATATCGTGGTCAGCGTGGCAGCGGGGTGTGCCACCTTTACTGCCCCATCTTTTTCTTCCTGCGTTGCTGATTCGCGAGTCTCTGGCATCCTAGGTGAGCCCCACACCAACATACTCGGTTCCTCCGTCAGATACAATCACAACCGAATTTTCTCACCATTCATTACAACTCTATTGTACAATGATTCACTTTTAATGTCCGTAAATACTCTTAACAGTTTCCCAACACGATGGATTTGGTGGTTTGCAGATTGTCCTTTTTCCAGATAACTCCATTTGAATGTGTAGGGGTGTGCAGGTGGACAATAGAACAGTGACTGTACATACAGGATTAATTTGACAGATACAATTTATGAAGGCAACTTTTTATTTCAATTCTCTTATAATGTGTAGGAGGTAGATTACACAATGATTGAAAAGAATACAAAATAACTAAATTATTGGATTACCAGAAAGAGGTTTCGTCTATGTAAAAAGAGTTATTCCAATTGGAATCGCGGTTGCCGAAGGTAATTATTGAAAAATCGATCGAGTTCAAATTGAAAGAGGACGCATATGTATTGAAAAAAGGGTAGGGTGGTCATGAATAAACATGGAAGACCAATGAACTTCGATATGTCACTGTATCAGTATCCAGGAGTCATAGATAATTCATAGTTTTTTATCGCAGATAATTTTTTTTTATGAGCTGGACAGTAGACTTGTTGCATTTATGAAGGTAAGAAAAGAAAAAATATAAGAAGGTGAACTGGAGCTTCACAGTTTTATGAATAAAATTTCCACGAATAAAGCAAATTTAGAAATTCGCAATATTGTTTATTGAAAAATAGACGATATCATTATTTATTCAGAATGCGAATTACTTTCAGGATAATTTGAATCGATTGCGTGAAAGTTCCAGAAGGGAAAACCATCCATCGACATATTTTCCATATTGTGACTTTTATTTGCCACTATACAAGTCATCGTTGATGAATAGTATGAGGGTGAGAACTCATGACCCTCATACATGATTATAATACAGAATAACACTTCACTAATTTTACTACCCTTAAACTACTGCAATTATTCCATTTCTGATGGCACAACAAGGAAAGACCATTTTTTTTTCTACCAAATAGATTGTTATGAAAATACTTCCGCGCTTCATCCTTCCATTATTGCCATTGCATATGCATATGCTCTGATTTATAATCATCATTATAACTCTCACAAAGATGTTAAAAAACCATGTGTATTAATGCAGTGAAAGTGCTTCATAGAATTGTCATTTTTAATGACAACATCATAAAAGTAAATGTATAACAAAATATATATTTATCCTTCACAGTAATAAACAAAGAAAATTTATGAGTTGATAATGATTATATATATTCATGTGATGCATTATACTCCACTAGATCATATAACTATAACGCTTTCTATCACTCAAGAGAAAGAAACACAAAAATATTGAAAATTGTCTGTCGTAAACTTTCATCGTTTTATTCTTCAACATTATATAGAGAAACAAGAAATTGAAGGATAAACGTAATAGCAAAATGAGATGGTAAGAAAGTGACTACGTAGTTGACCTTATGTGTTAGAGAGAACTCAAGTCGTCTGGACAATCAAAGGTCACATGTTGTACAAATGTATATATGATTAAACCTCTTGAGTTTATTTTATGTATCAACATGGCAATGACCATAACCTGAATCTGTTCTCGTACAATACATACTCACTTTACATTGTTAGTCATTGCACATGAATATATATATATATGTATATATAAGTATATGGCTTATCCTGCGAAACAAGACGACGAGCTCGCGCGCGAGTACACATACTAATATATACACATGTATACCCACTTTGCAATTACACATAACGAAGTAGACCATTTCAGTGCTAATTAACGACCCTATCAGCTTTGGCGCACGGGTGGCTAACGACTCAGTCTGAGGGAGCCCGGACAATCTTCCTCGGCTCAAGATCATTCTTTGGGAAATAAAATGAAAATTCAAAATAAAAAAATCATCAAATAAAAGTAAATGAATTTTTTTTTATGGGAAAAAAAATTCAGAACGAGATTATTCGGTTGTGCCACATCGCCTATATAAAATTGCATCACAGCCAACAACATACTGAGTAGGAAAAAAGATAAAACTGATGAATTTATGAGTATGAAAATGAAAGAAAAAAATTATTGTAGATGGAAATTTATTTTCCTTTCAGTTCCGTCTAATTGTGAGCAGATTGGAAAATGGGCTCCGGTCAAGATTGGATGTGTGCGCCCAGCAATGAGATCACGGCCCTGTTCTGGACCAGACTATTGATCCAATAGATACGGTGGAGGGTGAAAGCGTGAGTGAGAAAAGTATGTATATAGCGAGGGGTTCGAATACTCTGTATTATCACTATGAGTAGAAGAGCGAGAGAAAATACGGAAGGTGAATACTGAAGGTGAACCAGGAGCGGCAATCTGGATTATTAACCCCAGGCGAATTTCACGTGGCAATAAATTAACTCGTATACTTTCAGCACTTTCTGCACTTCTCTATTAATCCAATTCGTATTTTGTCACGATACATACCTTCTATTTGTGTGCAAACCAATCGAAAATGTATAACAAATTTCGTGCATAATATTTCACAATAACAAGAGAGAAATGGAAGGGAGGACAGGTCATTGTACTTTGATGCATATGGAAATAAAAAATGTTTTTCTCTATTGTTATGATAAAAAGCGAAATATATAAATAGAAAATGCAGACAAGGAATGTACAGTACTTTTGTTTTAGGTCATAGTGCTTCCGGGAGCTCTCAATCGTGGTATACTATGAAAAAAAGTATGAAAAAAAAAAAAAAAACTAGAAAAACGAGAAAAATTAGGTCGAGCACATGACAATCAACATTGACAACATTCTCAATGTAAATGTTTGCTCTATAACTGCAGTACAATGGCACAATGGTCAAAGAGTAACATTCTGATTAGTTGTTTGAACATACAGTAGATTATAAAAAAATGAAATAATTCAAGAATTACGAAGATAAAGCACAATATTTCTTCTACTCGTCCCCCTTATCTGTCCCTTCAATTTTGTCCACATTCAGTTTGTTGTTGTAGACAAATCTGTGATTTAAATGCAAAGAATGGGCTCAATGGAGATAGACGGAACCACTTCACCATGAAATATCATTCAAGATGAAGTGGAGTGAATGAAAATTGATGGACCGGCGACGGGCGATGACTTCATTTGTCATTAATTCCCAAAAGGAATGTCAACTTTATTTTTTCCCTTCCGTCTTTTACGTGAGACATATATTTGATGAGAGTAGTAGGGAATGCGAGTGAAACGCCTCGAGGTGTCTTATTGCCAATATTACACCACACAAAATGGAATGTTCTCACCAATAAACTGATTGGCGTCGGTTGGTAAATGAATGGACAAATATATAAATTGAACGGTTGTCACAACATATACCGAGAAAAAAGTTGGAGTAATTTTCCACGTAAATAAATTGGATTTACATTCATGTACGATATTGCTCAGTAATAAATGTGCGGATTTTACGGTTTTTTCGTCAACTAATATTTACATTCATGTGTGCTGATTGAATGATTGCGTTGATGAAAAAATCGCACCGATCATCCATGAGTAAACAAACAGTGCAATTGATGTGTTTTCCATTAACGTAATGATCCAATCAATTGAACTAGCACATTTAAAAGCAGTTTGAAATTAAAATCTCAAGCCTATTCCTTGTAAAATCTCTGAGAATTGCTGATGCAATTGGATATATAAACTCTTCAGCCATACAGCGGAATGTTATTAATTCTCAAGTAATTGAAAAATATTGTCGGATAAGAAAACATTCAATTAATAATCATTCCATCACAATGGAGCAAAAATTTTGTTTGATGAAATATAATCTTGCCTGCACCCAGGGCAGTTGAATGTTATTACAGAAAATTCCCATCAGACTCTCATATTTTTCCTTCTCGAACATAAACACTCACATACAAACACATATACATACATAAATATATATATTTCATTATAGTGAAGAGCACCATAGTGGTCATAGTGGCCTCGAGGTTCGCGGATTCAATTAGATCTGGTCGTAATGGTGGGTCGGGTCTGTTGGTCGTTGCCGCTGTTGTTGTTACTGCTGTTGCTGCTGTGCCACACGTTTCACGACGCGCTTGCGATGGTTGATGACCTGAGCAAAGTCTCGATCATGGCTTTTGCCAACGAAAGATATCGCCACCCCGAAGGGGTCTCTTTCCCCTTTTCCACCTTCGTGATACTGAGTTGTTATAGAACGTCTCGACTCACGTAGTTTCCGGGTTTACTATTCTTTCTTTCTATCTCTATACATGAAGTAATGCACTATGCACCTCGTGCACGAAGGATTCTTTCTGTCGATTTATCTCTAAATGTGTCACGCTATATGTTTCCATCCATATACACACATAAAGATATGTATACATACATACATATCAACCAGAAGTCGCCGTAGGGTTTCATGTTTATAATGATGGTGCCACGGTTGATCTGCATACAAATAAAAAAGGAATTGAAACCCTCGAACTTTTCTCTGGAGAAGTAGAGCCGAAATAATGCATTGGCTATTGCCAATTGGAGCTCCCACATGATATTTTTTATTTTGAAAATAATATTTTCACAGTCACTACAAATATAAACTTTACCTTTATTCAAAAAGAAAATGAAAAAGTACGAAATTAAAGTTTGCTTAATCGGCCAATACTTTTGGTGCCGTTCGCACATTAATCGATATATTGATTCGTTCGTTTTCGTTTGTCTATGTGGCGTCAGAGATAGCATCGGCCCGTGAATTCTTCCGCAAATGGCACGAGTATCATATTGACAAGAGTCTTTATATATATAAAAATAGTATCTTTGATTTGGTTCTTCTCTTCACCATCTATGAGTCGTGCTCATCCGTAAGATATTCTGACGCAAGTATTTAGATAGTCATACATATATACATTTAATACTTGGTGGTTCGTTCTATCTATTCATGTTAGATATTCATTGACACATATACATGAATACATATGTATGTTCAAAGTCATCTACTTTCATATATGAATGATAAATACGGATGTAGGTCAATGTATATAGATCAAAAATATCACAAATCCTTTTTTTTTTATTTGTCGTGGAATTGGAAGGGTGAAAAGAATATGAAAGAGTTGACACTCAGGGAGTGAACAAAAGCGGGTCAGTTGGCATTTGGCACTTGCATGCATTTTCTGCTCTACATGATGTTTATTTCCACGAAAGTATCACCTCCCCATATAAATTTACAACCTACATAATCAACAACAGTCGTTTTTCAATTCGTCCATGTGAATTAATTCCATTCTACAATGACTACTGTTGAATAATCCCATTGAAATTCTCTATGTTCCTATTTTTCGTATCTGCCCGGAACTTTATCCAATCCTGTTTCAATTGGAATAGAATCATTTGATAAGGGTGTGTGAACATTATTTTCCTCTATCAATGTCATTCTAGTCATAATTGAGGATGATCAAATTGTTCAATTATTTTTTTCATTAGAAAGAAAATATGAGAACTCTGTTATATATTTATAAATGAACGGTGGTGAGTGAGTACACGCATGCACATACGCGGGCACACACAGGACTACATTCTAACCCCGAGGGCAGGTAATAATAATGTACTACGTATGTAGTATACGTATGCGTGGCACGGTTATGTCATGAAAGTCACGGGGCTCGTGAGCTGAGGAATGTACACAATGCCCCGTGGTAAATATCCTTGTCAAAGCAACTTATGTTTATATATA
>JABMBR010000930.1:0-31667 GCA_018881525.1 Meteorus sp. PSUC_FEM 10030008
TACAGGGTGACCCTCTTCGGGGGGACACGAAGCACGTAGCGTTGTAGAGATAGAAGAACAAAAAATAATGACGTTTGAATCACTTTCCTATTTTATTTCCTGATTTTGTTATAACTTTTCAAAAATCGGCCAATGAAAATGGCTATTTGCTATATATTCTCGTTATGTGATGTGGTGGAGCGCCTTACGTGATAATGGTGATAGTATTTCTGTAATTCCTTGTGTTTTCCGCTTCACAGCAAAATCTGTGTATGAAACTGGTGGATTTTTGAAAAGTCATAACAAATTCAGGAATAGAGATAAAAAAATGATTCAAACGCCATTATTTTTATTTTTTACTCCTCTGCAACGCCACGTGCTCCGTGTCCCCCCGAAGAGGGTCACCCTGTATATGTTTATACATTTTCGAATATGTATCATACATTTTTCTCTCTTCCACTTCCTCACATATACACTCCAGACTGTATACCTTAAGCTGGTGTCTGTATGTCTGCTCCTCCAATCTGCAGGCTATTGTGACACTCCCTCCTGCACTTCTCATTCCACCAATCTCCCTCGACCTCACTCACTCATCCCTTTCTCTACTCCATACTCAACACACTCCCTGTTTATCTCTCTTATCACTCTCACCCATTCGAGACCTATCGTCATTTCATCCCTCTCTTCCCCTCCACTTCAACCTTCACTCCAACCTTCACTCCAGCTTCTTTCAAGCCACCTCATTTTCGCTGTGTCTATCATGTTACTTTGCAGGATCTATATCACATGTATATGAATTTACATACACAACGTGTCATATCCTCATTATTTTTCACCGTCGCATCCTCATATCGCTGTTCTTTGATCACCGTCCTGCCGAATTATTTGGGTCCGTAACTATTTCAACCACTCCATTCAGAAATTCATCCGCAATCAATCAATAACGACGAGTGCGCGCCTCGCGAGCAATATTTGAAATTTCAATGTAATGTGATATTCTAAATCAAAATGAAAAAAATATTGAATGGAATGAGTCTTTATGTGCTGTGTAGTATTGATGTTGTAGATAGTTGGATTGAGTGAGTCACGTCTAGCAAATTATTGGATCACTTCGGAGAGTTGGATCTGGGTTTATCTATCCCGTGCTCGTGGGAATCACGGTGAATCCACGCAAGCAGCAGACTCATGCAATAAAGATTTATTTAGTGGACGGATATCGTTGGGGAGTGGAGAGTCTACAAAGAGACTGTGACGTTGCGCGTGCTCTCTGGTGGTGACGGATGGAAGGATTTACACAGAGACAATGAGAGAAAAGGAGAAAGAGAAAGACAGGGTCAGATGAATTTTACGATTTAAATTGGAGCAGTTGCTGTATTATCAGGTCAAATCCTCTGTTAATATTTCCATTGTTCAATCTACTATTTCAATTCTTTCGGGCTTCAAAAAAGTAATATCAAATGAATTTGTCGGATTTGTAATTATAGAAGAACCGTGTCTCATACTTCATTCGTAGGTAAATACTCTACGGACTTGAATCCAATTTTTTTTTCAATTCATATATCACACGTATGGATATAGATGCACGTGATCCTTCGGGAAATTCTTCCAGTGCAGAAATGTTCGGTAGGAAATTGTGCAAAAGTTCATTAGAGCTCTGAAACAACTGGATAATATCACTGTTATGTGCTTCTCGTTTCATCTTCTGCACCTTCTCCTCCTTTCTTCTCTCTTTTGTTTCATTATGATTCGCACACCGTTTTCTCTTACTCAACATCGAATTGTTTTCTTTTATTTACTTATATACAACCGCAATTACAGTCGGTGAAGAAGAATGATGATGAATGATAGTCTAAACCTGTATGGAGTAGGGTTTTGGTTTCGCGGGATCGTGATGGTATGTGAAAGCACCGGAGATAATGATGTCGACAAATGAGAACGAATGATTGCTGAGAATTTTTGCTCTAAAAGAAAAATTACGCCAATATTGATAATGAAGACCGAACGTATGTTTGTTTGAAGGTTGGGCTACAATTTATTTGCAGAGACTATCTCATATTCAACATAGCTGAAACCACTGAACTATAATGTGACACGCGAAAAAAAAGAAAAAAGAATTTTTATTCTCCCCGAAAGCCGAGAGCAACATCATGAAAGAACGTAAAATATGGTAGACAACGGAGACAAGTTGGACAACTTGCTGAGACAGCTCTTTTACATTTTAGGCAAATATCCTTGCTCACAATCTCCCACGTTCTCACTCTCTACTTGTAAAAGCCTCTTACCGCAATTTAAATTTTCTTACCACATAGCAAGAAAAAATTTATTCGAAGCATCAGATCAACAATTCCAATTTTTTCACCACAGTTCAAGTTTCACACTTCATATGCATCGAGTGAGAGAGGAACTATTCGCCATACTAACCTATTATATACACACTTTATTGTAAGCAAAATGAAACAAGTTATCGCTCTCGAGTCTGCAAAATAAACAAAAAAATTTAATTTTAAATTTGCTGCAAATTCAACACGGTTTTCAATTTTTCGCCTCGCTCTTCCTCTTTGCACTTGTCTCACAATCTAAAACACACATATACTCAAAGTTAAATTGCATTAAAACACTATTAGAGTTCAAAGTGGTATGAACATAGACATAGATATTGCATGCACGTAGATATATTTCAAATACCTTGTTATCAAGCAGCAGTGGAGTTGGTTATTGGAGCAGTGTTAGAGAGAGGTGCTCTCGGCCTGACTTAATTGCCGTAGACTCACTGTTAATTAGTTTACATTACACTCTCACTGTCTCCCTTTCACCATCAATATATACACATGGAATGTTCCGGTTGTCCATCCAAAGCTTCAGGTGTCTCTCGACATGCACATACAAACACGAACGCATACGAGCATTGGCTGCCAACCAGCCACAACCAACCTCTTCATAATATACGTGGATGCATCTTAAGCTCTGTATGACCTACCGTTTCGTGGATGCTTCACACCAACAATATTACCTGAGGTGAGAGCTCTCTCTCTCTCTCTCTGTCATGACTGCCTTGCCCAGACTCTACATCTTCACTCTATAGCCCACCATCGTCATCGCCATATGCATTAAGTCACGATCACATAGTAGGTAACCTCGTCTTCCAATATCCAACGATCCAAGCGAGCACAATCTCTTTCTCTCTCTCTCTCTCTCTCTCTCTCTCCCCCTCTCTCTCTCTCTCTCTCTCTCTCTCTCTCTCTCTCTCTCTCTCTCTCTCTCCTCTACGTCGCCAGAAATTCAATTGCACGCACTTACCATCCCCCAATGGCTTCGTCAAGTGGGTCAGAGGGAATTGTTGTACAGCGATATTGCTCCTCACAAATATACTCTTCAGTCACGTGTGTGTGTGTGTGTGTGTATGTTCATGCGTGGTTGCATATTTTTTCTGTATCTATGTGCACGTTCATGGTGGATCTTTTGGAGGATATGAAATGTTATTGAAAGGTATTGAAAGGCAGCAAATGATAGATGCGTAAATATCCAATTTATCCACTGTTTGGATGAAATAATAGTGAAAAACACTCAGCTGACTCGCTATCCGACTTTCGGACATTGTTGTATACGTAATTTGTTTTTACCGAAGTGAGTTGAAAGTTTTTTGGTGGATGGCATAAAGTCCTTTGGGAAATTATTCGGGGATTCTTAACACGTTTCAGCCCTCAACGGGGTTGCGTGTTGTATCACTGCGCGTTACGTAGACCATGATAAAATTACAAAGACACAGTGTAACTTACATACATTCATATGAACATGGATGTATGCGTAAATGAGTGTGTGTGTTTTGAGGGATAGATATAAAGTCCGAATGCTCATGAACTTTTGTGGAAATCGACATTCGGGTCAAATCCGTCTGCTTGGAGTGAGAGAACGTGTTACGTGCCACTACTCACTGTTTCGTTTCGTTATATCTCCCTTATTCATTCTTTCTTCGTACTTTCTATCTTTGATCACCTGTTGCCAAGAGTCGTGTGACTCCACCTACAGATTCGTATCAAATCAACGCCCGCTATCCATTGAGAATACACGGAAGTTTATAAATTGCGCTGAAAAAATTGTTGATTCCATGTTGATGATCTCCATGATTGTCCTTTTGTGATGATGTGAATTGAATGTCTTGTTGGATGCAATGTGGTATGGTAGAACTATGAGTTTGCACGAGTTTATACTTCACCTGTTGGACACATTCATAACGAGTAACTATATGCATATGAATTAAATAAAGTTATACCATTCTAAATGTTTCTATCAACTGCTACTTTGTGTTTTATCACTGTGTTTGAATGCCTCAACCCTCTGTGATCCGCACGGCAGTCCGGTTCCTGGCATCAATTGATATCTCACTATACACTGTCTATATATCTATGAAAACATATATGGACGGATATATGTATATTTACATGAAAGATTATGTGAATACACGTAGGCAAATGTATACGTTTCAACACACACATACACACACACACTGTACTCTCACAATCTTTCGCACTCCACTCTCGTTTGCACTTTGTTCTCGACATCACGAGGGATGGATGCGCGCGTCTGATGCGCGAACTCTTTCACTGTAGCTAGAGCACGCTCAGTGTCGCGTCAGCCCCCGGCCCCGCTGTACCACGTAACCAATCCAGGTCCAGACCACTTACACCTATATACTTATTTCATTTTCCATCATAAAAACAAAAACGAAAATAGTAATTAAAAAAAACAGAGTAGAATAAATTATCAAGGTCGCCTTCATCGCCAACACTTGATCGGCCGTGTGTACCTAACGATCCCTCTGAAATAAAATTGTCCAGCCGCAGTCAAGCTGAAATCGCAGTACCAGTGAAGTTCAAGCATCAACCGTCGCTTTGGATAAACTTCTTCACCGGCAAGTTTCCATTTTTTCTGTCAGCTCCATTATTATTGTCCTATTAATTTTGATGGGTCATGTATGAGTGATCAATTTTTTTATTCATTTATTCTTTTTTTGTTTTGGCTTTTTATTCGCGAAAGGTTTGAGCATTGATTGCAGTGATTCAATTTGGAGTTTGGAATGGTAAAAAAATCCGATCGATTACTCCACAAAGCTCGAATTTCCATTGTATTAAAGAAGCAGATACAATTCAATGGTATGAGCACACGTGTGCGGAAGTCGACGATCGATTCGACGGAGAATGCGAGATAGGTGCTGGTGCGCTTTCTTTAGAACACCGCTCAATTCGAGACGAGCCTTGAATAAGTTACTTTATTATCATCGTCTATTTCCATCATTGACATTAAACACCTGAATTGTTTGTTCAACCTCAATCGCCGGAACACATCATCGTTCTATCTAATAGTTTTTTCTTCGCATTCAAATGTCATTTTTTGTGTGATATATATGAATAAAGTTATTTTCTGTCCACCGTGCAACATGAGACGAATGGAGAAAAGGGAGGAAAATAATAATAATCAGTCGAGAGTCCACTTTTATCCCACGGGAATGAAAGACAAATATTCGACTTTGCCAAAGTCCAAAAAGTTCTGCCATCGCGCATGGGATAAAACTGAAGAGTTCGTACAGTTAAACCCCCTCGACCACCTCCATCCTCCTATGTATATATTTATCTATCTCTATCACTTTTCTCTTTTATTGAACAATTCTTGCTTGGTCACACGTATTTAGTGAACAAATTCCATCGTGTACCGAGTGCACAGCCATCAAACTTTTTCATCGACTCTTTTTCCTCTAACTTTAGGTTTAAGCTTCTCAAATTCAATTCTATTTATTTTTCCAAATCCCAATTAGAGATCTGCACGAGAACAAATTTTTCATTGTCTGCGCTAATTTAGTTTGATTTGTCATTTATTGGACTCGTAACAAATGATTGAGTTGAACTAAACCGCCGATACACGACGCGAACGTATATATATATATGGACGTTTGTTTAAATAAACAAAAATGTTGTATATATATTTAGCGACGCACAGTTAGTGACACTTTGGGCGTGTGATATTTGGCTGGTTTAGGTCCACGGTGCAGGGTCGTGTATGCCGTTCTAGCATCTATTATTATTTGGAGACAGAGAAACAGTGAGCAAGTGCAATCGCGAGGGTCCGTCGCACCAGGTCTGGGAAGATGTTAATAACTTGGTGATGATTTAAATAGAATATGGACACGCCAAGAAAACGTTATTACATGCGCATTCACATCGCTAGCATGGCGATGCACTTATAATGACAAAGTCTGCCTATATGAAAAAAAATCGAGTGTAACGTACACTCCGATACGCTTTGTACAATGGTTTGCCCAACTGTTTCTGTGCAAAAAATGACTGTACCGAAATTTCACCTGGACCAATTATTCATGTAATAAAAAACAAATCGTGAAAGTTTAATCTGGAATGAACAATAAATGACATTCACTCTGCAGTTGTACCATAGTTGAAATCCATTCCGACAGTGCACATGGACAAAACTGTCAAAATTCATTGTGTTGTGTTTATGTGAAATTGCATAGAAATAAACTGTAAAATTTTGGAGTAGTGATGAAATAAACAAGAAAAATGACAACACAGTGGACTGTAGAATTGGGTCAAATTGTTATAGAACTGTAGAATAATTGTCAACAATTCTGTGACGACCACCAGGTATGTAGGTCGTATTGTAGGTCCAGTAAAATGAATTCCCCTGATTGAAGAATGAAAAATAACGCATGACGTTCACGACACATTCCATCATTTTCACGACATTCATGCATGAATGTTCTTATGCATATGTGAGGTTGGAAATACGGACAATGCTTATGGGACAGAATTCACACTGAGAGAAGTAACATCGGTACGAAACTATTTTTCTCCTGTACTCTCACATACCGACACAATACAGACGATAAATAGAAAAAAACATTTATAAATGTGAATGCCTGTATATTTCAAAATTCGCATCGTTTCCAATAAACAATTTATTTCACGCTTTATAAATTATTTCATTATCTTTCTATTGACATTATATGTGATAATTCTTCATTTCCACGGATGAAATTCCCAGTTCTCACAATATTTTTCTTGGAACTATAGCAAGCCAGACATGATTTTTGCATCGATTTCATATTCCGGCACCATTCCGATATTCTCTTCTATTTTCATCAGTGAACTGTTTGAGCACGAAAACACAACAGTCGATTCCTGCCAATATCATACAAAATTTGATCACACAAATTATCAACTTATTCATCCATGTCGTTGTATTGCATATTGTGGATAGATTTCAGGGCAATGTCTCTATGAAAAATAAATGAAAAGAGGTTTTTTCGAAATTGGCCTCATGAAATGTAACGAAACGTCACAAATCATGGACAATGAATAGGGCTGGGTCTTGTGAAACTGCCGTTACTTTTTTATGAATCATATTATAACTATCAAGAGGTTGTGGAATCTTACGTCAACATCAATTTTTGAATTTCTAGACTAGATGGTTTATCGGTAAAAACGTTTAATGCCGCATCCGGGATAACACAATCATTGTTATATGAAGTCAGTCAATGGAATTCTATATCAGTAAAAAAATCTCACCGCTCAAGAAAGGACAAAGAACAGAATCGATTCATTCCCAACAAAACTGAATAGATATCGAAGTCGATCAAAAAATATCGAATTTAAATTGGATAATAACGGTACCTCATACCAGACGGATGGTCAATTCCCAAAATATCATATTCCCAATTTCGCTGCAAATGCTTGTTTGAAAAATATTGTCAGTGTTTGAACACGCCATTCAGTGTCGCTTCAGTCACTACTCCAACATTCTGAGATTTCCATGTTCCCAATATTCTAACTTGAATTATTCACATAGTTAATTGGAATTTAATGGCCCCAAAACTTTGTACGAATAAACAAATATTTTCTCTCTGAACATTCCCGTTTGTCACCATTTTGTTGAACATTTTCTGAGAAGTATTTCAGTCCCAACATGAACAGTGGACATCAGAATGTGAGACCGATCAACGCCATACCTTCATTAATTTATTTGTACAGTCACATGAAATGAATAACGGATGATTGAGAATGAGCATGTAACTTCTCCTCAAACTCAACTCTGCAACGCCAGAGTCTCAATATAGTCAATATTGCATGAAAACAAAGATTCCAACGTTAAACAAATCGTCACATCCATCTTTAACGTTCAATCAATTAATAATGAGGCACTGGATGTACATTCAAACAAATATATATGGGCATACAGGAATACAGATGGATGAAATTTATCAACTATATATGCGTATGTAATACGCATATGCAGTCGATCAATGCCTCCCTTTCGCAAAATTTTAATCACCATACCTTCGGGGCATTACACTCCATTCCTCATATTCCATGAATTCTGCAGCACGCTTTCGAAATCTCATACAGTTATTTCATAGATCTGAAAATTTACAACTATATTACTATAGTGCAATAAAATCTAGTAAAGTTTTAAAAATTTCCGAGCGTAAGTCATTTGTTGAAAATGAAAAAGGTGAGAGGAAGAACATGTTTTGTATCGAAAAACATCCTGCTCAATGTCAAAAGCGAACTCGTAAAGCGATTGAATTTAGTTTCATCTGCCGTATACTCATTCACGTTACCTTTATTCTCATTCACTCCGCACATATATATGAATATATCGGATGTATATTAAACTTTCCTACGATCCTCGTGCGTCGATGGATTGCAAGTTCAAGCATAGATTATTCCGGCTATGAAGTTTGATAAACTGTGGGTGAAAGAGGAGGACTGGATGTCCTGGATCAGGGAATAACAATCGAATTTGAATTTCATCATGACGGCCTAGATTATGAGTACGGTAAATTGATACGAACTTGAAAATATCAATACAATTTCGTGCAAGGGAACCTTTCTTTTGTACACTCGGCATCTTTTAAAACATTGAATAGTCATAACTGTGAGTATTTCATGGAGCTTCTCGCTGCTTCCTCCGCGTTATTTCCTTTCCACTCAAACAAACATATATTCATGAGAGTGTATTTGCGTCTGTGTAAATATACAGACAGATGATAACGCCGTGACTGATGCATTTATGCCGTGCAAAACTTTCCTACTCTTTGTTTGTTACAATGAATATAGCGACAAATAAAAGACAGACAAAACGACAGAAATGAAATATTCGTATATGCACATCTAGTAACATATGCAGAATATTCCAACAAATTTTGCAATGTGTGTTTACATTTTTTGCGCGTGCATATTTGCATACTATGAACATCACTTTCCATCATTGTTATTATGATTATTTCCAGTATGATTATTTGATTTTTCTGGAACTTCCACACACGAATATTCCACGCATCAATTCATTTTCATCTTGATGTTTATATATACAATTGTGAAAAATTCAAAGCCATAAAATGAGAAAACTTCAGCAGCTCCAACGTATATAAATATATTTATTGTTCGCAACATATATACTCGTTCTGTGTGCTTGAGAGTATGTACAGATATATTTATATATAAATAAACTGTCTCGGAAAGACTTTTGATTGCACCAACCGTTGACACGGTAATTCACTAAAGAGACGTGAAAAAGGCATTTATGTACGTAGCAGCATTGGCTTCCACCAAGTGTGAATATTCCGTCTTTGTGTTTGTTGTTCAAGGCACGTTGTGTGAAAAAAATGTAAATATGATTAATCACAAAAACACAATTTCATTTCATTATAATTTGTGTGTTGAAAATTTTCTTGCATTTCTCCAAAATATCAAAGTCATTTTGTTTTTGTTCATTTGTATTTGTGTATTGTCTACTGAACATGAACATTATTAATGATTGTAGTGTCGTAGATTGGACCATCATGTTGATTATGTGACATTGAAATTGTATGTTTGCGTCATATGCGAATGATTATGGTTTACTTGTCTGGGATACGCTCGGACACTTTATTTATAGAGTTGGATGCGTGAATGTGCATGTACACTATGTGTACACATATAGAATTTTCTTTCGTGGATATATGTGAATACATTTATCTGAGTAATTACTACGAACGTCGACACGGGTCTAGGTAGATTAGCGGTTTAACTGGTTATTTATAGTATATCACTACTTCTAGGTAAATTAATTCACGACAATGCAGATGTCGCAATAGGCCGTGGCGAAAATAGTTGTTATTCGTTCTTGTGTTCGAATTTATACTTTACAAGCAGTTGCGTAAGAGTTTTTTTTCCCTGTGTGGAGAAAAGCAAATTGTTAATTTATGAAATAAGATCATGAACGTATTATAGAGCAACGAATTTGTCGAATCTGTTCGAGCCGAAAGTTTTCTTCTTTATTATATGCAGGTATAATAATAATGTCACAATGCGTTCGGCATTTGGTTTACATCTGTACTGACACCGTGCGCTGTTGGACCGAACATCCTAATACAGCAAAACATTTCTTTTTTCAGTAGAAAATTATGAATATCCGTTTCTTCCGAATTGGAAAAATCGCCAATTGATATGTACACGTTTCATATCGACAATCCTGTAATTCGTGCAAAACAATTCGATGCTCTACTATTGAAGTGCCATTGCTGAAATGACTCGGGTGTCTTATTTCCAAACGTCCAATGAACACACCATTTTTCATTTGAATTAATTAACTAGTTGATAAGTGTGGGTTTTTTTATTGGAATATTCAATCAGTGGTCAATTGGTGGAGCGAGTGGTGAAATTATTTTTTAATACGCAAAGTACAGCATTATATTAAAAAATATGTGGAACTTTCTCGGTTGTGTCATAGATGTTGTAAGCGCACTTTGTGAAACCACGTCTTCCCTCAACCAACCACCCTTTCACTCTCCCTCTTTCATATTTTCACCTCTCCCCGACTTTCTCTGACTTTTCATACTTATTGTACTATAGCTCTCATCCCCTTCATCTTGCAAAGTTTCTCATTATTTCATAGTGGATACGAGTCTCCGAAAACAAACGAGAGAATTTTTTTGTTTTGTTTTCTTGCTTCAGTATCATCGTGCACTTCTAGTTTATTCTTTTTTTCTCGTTTACGGGAATGTTTAATAACTGACTAAATACCAACAGTGAAAATTATATTTCAAGCTTTTTTATTTTTTTTCCATAATGAGAAGAATGATAATATAAAATAGTAGAAAACAATTACGTAATATGAATAATTTCGTATATATAACGTTCATCTCCCATGTAGTGTTCGTGTGGTGGAAGAGGGCGAAAGGAAACATTCATTTCAATGCGAATAACCGTTGGAAAAAAAAGTGTAAGTTGTAAAAATTGCTTCTATTAGCACGTCATCAAGAATCATTTGCCGTTGTAAATGGGAAACGTGGAACGATTTTGAAGTAATAAATTAACGCTTCTTCTTGTGAGTTGGGTATGAGCTGTTCGTCCCACTCTATTCCATTGCGCACGATTCCCTTATATATAAATGCAGACAACACTGAGCTATACAGAATTCAGACTATAATTACCGTCTCGACAACGCGGCCAGAACCGCTACAAAAACATGATCCTTTTTTCTTAATGCATTGGGGTTGCAGGTCGAAAATTACTGCGAATTGACGAGGTAATTGGGAATATTGCCAAGAATTTCATTCTTTATCTTTTTATCTCTTACCGCTCATTTTTCTCATCTTTTGATTGTTGTTACTCTTCAATCGTTGAAGATCCCGCGATTTGTTGATGTCAGGAACATCAACGCATTATTCATTAACCCTCGCACATTTTCATATTACAATCAGGCAAACTCTTGTTAATGATGAGATTTTTCTGTTATTCAATTTATTTTTCCCTTCATCATTTTTAAATTCGAAGATGTCGGTACAAAAGGTGGTAGCCATGAATCTCCTCGTTGAAATTTAGACGTCTCAGCAATTTTATCTAATGGAGTGCTGCAATGCAAAGGAAGAAATAAACATGAACAAGTTTCTGCGAATCTTTCAACGGCCATGACCCAATGCAAGCACTTGATATTTTATTTTTTCCTACTCAGTATCTCGGTATTGCCTCTCTCACTCTCTACCTTTTTCTCACCCTTTTTCCTACCCGTTCATCTCTTCCCCAGTTCTCTCTCATTTACCTCCTTTACGTCCGTGCTTTCATAATTGCACCCGTGAGCTGATGTTTATGTTAAACGTAAATTAAAATCATGATTTAAGAGTGGAATTATTTCATTTAAAATATTTCTTTTAAATTGAAATAAACGTGAGTTATTGACATCATGTTAATTCAACCAAACATATTCATTTTAAACATAGACATTCACATACAAAGCCTTTTTTGCTATTTATTCTTAGGAAGAGCACGACATCCAGTGCTTTCATAAAATTCGACTACATACACTTTCATGTTCGTGTATATATGCACATGTGCTCAAAGGTTGAAATCATTCTGTACTATGTGTGCGGCATGTGGCTATCCTAAATAAATATCAATGTGTCCCACCAGGCGCGAAAGTACCTCCTGGAATTATATACCTGTGGGCTTGCGGCGCACCCATGGAATAACTCTCGTTTTACCTCTCTTTATAGCATCCACCACACTCATCCACAAGGTGCGATGAAGCTTGGAGAAACTAAAACTTCGGCTCAGCGCTTACTCAACTTTAACACTAAATTCACTTTTCACTCTATTTCAATTTCGAATTATTCATCATTACAACTTTATCTGATGTTAATCGAACATTTTCGGCGGATGTTCCAAATGTTGGCAAGAAATAATATCAATTATTGTAATGAAAAAATGTCTGAATATAAATTACATTCAATTGTTCACTCTGAGAACAAAGGCTACAGTTATAAGTTCCACCATATTCCAACATATATAAATTACATTCACGTAGTCAATTTAGTTGAACAAAATGGCGTTGGAGCAATGGTGATGGATTTTCGAGTAGACAGATAGACTAAGTCCATTCGTTGTCTCAGCACAATATACCACATCTCGTGAAAATGTTTTCCCATCCAATATTGCGAGCTGTATATGCGAACATTCGCGCAGAAAATAAGATAGATGCTTCAGTCTCTTCGCCAAACATAGATATATACCAAAGTGTATGTCAAAGATTCCTATCGCGAATGAGTGGAGAACAGAGAAAGGAAAAAGTAGAACGGGTAAAAAAAGTGACGAGAAAGCAACGATGCCGTCGCGTGTTGTTAGTTTATGCTGCATCTATGTGACATTCCCAACCTTCCTCCAAACATAAATTGCATGAATTTTTCAAAAATGAATTAGTGAACAAGGTTTCAATGTAGCGGTTTGATTTAAATCCAGTGATGGCGAGCAAGTTGATGTATGATATTTCCCTCACGTTTTACACTAGCAAACTCCTTTTATACATTTGATATTCCATGAATTTCTTTTAAACGGTAATGTACCTTCAAATTTTCTATGGATAGTAAATAAATGAAAATTGAATAACAGTTATCAATGGATAGAAGTTATATCAACTCATTACCTTTCACATGTTAATAAATAATGACGACATGAAAAGATTTCACTGCAAAGTTGATAATCGGATAGAGACTTTGTCCATGATAATGAATAATTAATATTTGGTAAATTATTACTGCATTGATTTATTCACGTTTACGATACTTAGTTACTTCATAATTCGGATTCGAATTTTAAACTTATGAGGATAATCATTCCAATGATTGAGGATATTTTTTCAACTTAAAATTATTCATAGTAATAACAATTCGAAAATGTTAGACGTTAAAGAGCAACCACATGACTAACTTTCTCAGTTTTCTTATGAGATGTGAACAAATTGTTCATTTTACAAACATACATAGTCGTCCAATTTTATACGAACATTTTTAGAATGTAACATTTCATTACGCATAAATTGCTCACATCCATTGCACTATTGACAAATATCTTTTCTCATTCGAATCTTTGGTGAAAAAAGGGTAGTTAATAAATATTTTCAAATAATTTAGAATAGATGCCTTCATTTGTATTCCTCAAACTTTCCTACCAATGCGTAACGCAATGAATATTTAATTCTTCATTGTCGTTTGCTGTCTCATCACAAGTGTTCATTAATTATGATTTGTGTGCAGTCTCAACCGCACTATTTGTTGACAAATTGGTGTGAGTTTTTTTAGTGGCGAATAATGTAGATAATTACGTGATATTGTGGTGGAAAACAAATGATACACATTCACATTTAATAGGATACACAAATGTATTTACGTTGGCCATATTGTACGAGTGAGAGAGGGTGCCGTTGTGTTGGCTCATTCAGTTGGTGAATAGCATCCCGTGCACAAATTCCCTGGGGTCACCCAGGTCGACTGGCGAACGTTATACTTACCGAGAATGGTTAAGGTTGCTCCTAAACTCAACATAAATCGAGAGAACGAGCCACCTGCTGAGCATTAGACTTTGCTTCCTTTCAACTGTTTCACCCTCTTCTCTCTCGAGTCATCCTATACACATCCACGACCTCCGCAATTTAAGGGTCGATTGGATCAGCGTTCGCACGTGATGGATTGTCCCAAGCTTAGTAGTAAAGCTCATACATCGTATCTGTTTTATCAAGGTATTGCCGTTACCTTTACCATCGGTACAAATTATTTTATATCCAATAATATCCAATTTCATTTCTATAGTGTCATTCGTTATCTTTTCCATTCGTCCAACAAACCGTCTCGACAACTATTCATATCAGCATTGTTCAAAATGAGAATGAATGAAAACAAATAAAGAGTAAAGGAGAAAAAATCAAGCTGGTGATTGTTCAAAAATATTGGATCAACCATGCTGATAATGGATAAAAAGTCTCAGCGAGGTGTTCGTCGTACAGTAGCGTACCGAGTTGTAAAATTCAATTACTGGTCTTTCAATTACGAACACTGCGGACCCCCTCGAATTAAACGTTCTATGAACTACTCAAACGCGCGGACTGTTCCTCCCTCACCTATACCCTCCCCTTACCTTCGAGGCGTAATTCGATTGGTCGACTGTGTGCGAGCGACGTTGATTATGCGTGACAACCCCTCCAGCACTCATACACGTAACCCTCCGTTCTAACTTCATTCAATTATTTAATACACATTATATACAGATACATTTTCGTTGCGGGCCCCAGGTTATATTGCTAAACAATATCGATTTAGATAATAAAATCAATTATTTATATTTATTATCAATTCTCATTATTGCTTGAAGGAACATGTCTCTTCAGATGCTTGCACTTACTATTGTTGATTTCATTCTTCAACGCCATGTGACATTATCTTGGCTTCATTCTAATTGGATGAGACCATACTGCTGTTCCTAATTCATCAAATCAACTTATCAGTCAATACTCATACGTAGCAATTCCAAATTTATTTCTATTATAAAAATGTTGCATAAATATTCAATTTGAATTTGGATGCTTATGGATGAAAATAATAGTGAAGTACTTGTGAATTCTCTCTGTTATTGAATAGAGGTCAGTTGGATATCATGATTTTGAATATGTTGGAGGATAATTGAAGTGAAATATTGGTTTGAGGGATCGTTGAATATTTCCGCTTATCCATGAGAAACCTATGCAAATACTAACAGAGGTTTCATATAAACTCATGCACTGGGCTTTTGAAATAACAGATATGTATTTCTCGGAGTTAACAGAGCACAACTTCGAGAGTTCAAGCTGTATAACTTGTCTTCCCTTATAGGTTCATGTATATTTGGTCTTCACTGGAATAGCCAATCCGTCTGCAATAAACAATTTCATCAAATAAGAGTTGTCTGACCATAGGCGATATTAACTACTGTGCTACGACATGTGTGATCTCGTAAAGATTGAATCGATGATAAATCGACAGTATTTGTCATTTCTCGAAACTTTTCAATATCTATAGCGAACAGTAATTGATAATGTTGAATTTTTTACTTCAATTCCAATTGATCGGCGTATGAAAACCATTTTTTCACGAAATGGAATTCCAATATATTCAAGTATGTGACAGTTTCACGATGGCTTTCCTTTGCTCATTTTGTGGTGGACAGGTAAAATGGAACTTTTGCGAGCTCATGGAAAAATAAATTGGGCGTTTCACTCGCCCGTTGTGCCACAGCTTCCCTTTCATTTCCTGTTTTTTTTTTATTCCCATGACTCGAAGAGCGACAGTCAATTTAGTGTCGCCTGTCGTTGAGATAAACGCCCGACGTGCTCTTTTTCTTCTCGTCTTCCTCTTGTACATTTCACGCCGAGGAACCGTAACGTGGTATGAACGTTAAAGTGTAAGAGAGACAGAAAGTGCATGAACACATGTATGTGTGTATATATCTGCAAACATATATGTGCAGTTCCCAAAGGAAATCGAGAAGTATCTTCCCGTGTGGCGATCCACAAGACACGTTCCAGAAATTCTTATACCACTTTCAAAACATTTTGATCATTTATTTTTTCACACATGTATATTCAATTCTCTTATTCTAGAAATACTTCTCGTGACGTAGTGAGCTATTTCAATTGTTTATTCTTCTGCTATTTCACAATTCTCTTGTGTTTTTTGTCATTTTATCATAAAATATTGTGCGAACATGGGGAAAAATTGTTTATTCCTCGAAGGTTTTATCAATATGAAAACAGCCTTGGACATTCCACGAAATTATATACAACTGAATGGTCATGATATTCTGTGTCAACAGGCTGGTACCATAGTACCTAACGTCTTGTGACGAAAATATATGTGCATATAAATTGACGAATGTAAAATTTTATACGTCAAAAAAGATAGTTGTATTTCATTTTTTTTCTCGATCGTTTCTTGTCCCTACACTGTTACCGTTTGAAACTATTTATTATTCACGATCGGTAAAATACGTAGAGTAGAAATTTACTTGAGTTCGAGGTATACATTAGTTCAACAACAAAATAAACAATCGGGTGTACATGCGTGATTTGAAAACCTCTGCATTCGTATCAGAAATCAAATGCTACAGTTTTCGTGAATCCCACCCTCCTATTTCAAAGCCATTAGATTTTTCTGCAACATCCCATATTTTTTTCCAGACGATTTCATTGATTTTCAGTGAAAATATTTTGATTGAAATAAAGTGTAGTACTCAAATAACATTTGGAAAAATACCCGCGATACACAGTTAATTTTCCAGCAGATTGCACATGTCAAATGAATTGTGATATAGTCATACTCATACAAAGTCCCTAGAGAGATTGACTCTGTGCGTGGTTTGCACGATATCAAGACGGGAAAGGGATAAGAAGAGGGTGCACATTGGTTAGAGAAAAACTTTAAAGATTTCCGGTAAAAAACTTTGCTGACTCTTCCACTCTGTCATTTTCTGTATTTCTTTTTTATTCTTTCTTTCTCATCCCATTGATACACACAGTCTTGTCAGTATCAATGGTGATCGATCTCGCTGTTAAACGAAAAGTTTCTCTTCATGAATCCTTACTTTGCTATTTTCCATTGTCTTAAGCATATATACATACTTAGCTGACAGATGGAATGAAAGAGGGAAAAACTGTTTGCTAATTATTTAAAAGGTTGCACAGTAAAGTTCAAGTACGTCGCATCAAACAACCCTACGTCAGGAAATAATTCCGTAACAAGCCCCACTAAACATTTTAATTATCACTATTTGCGTTGTAAACAGCAGTGAATGTGTTGGAGTTACTCAGACACTCATCAATACGATCTTCATATAACTGCGGCTATACTGGCGGCAGTTGCGGCTATTGGTTTTCTCATACCTTCATTTCCATACGTACTCATTCACTCTCATCATCGCTATCTGTCCGATACGGATGTCGGTAGCTTCAAATTTACAAGGTCCTGATTTCAATTCAAGAACTATCAAATGTCATGAAATTACCTGTATAGAACAAGACACAAAGTGTTATTCGAGATTATAAACATAGTGATAGCCGTAATTGATACATATTTTGATAAGATCTACCTGCACTACAGTAGGCTTGATAAACGTCGATAACTAACATCACAGTAAAATTTCATAATGTTCATAAGATTTTATTTGATTTGGATTCGATGTAGTATCAATAACAGGCGAGGACATTGCTCGAGTAATTGCGCGAAGGATTTATAATGGATTAAACTCCATTGGGAATTCGTGTTAAATAAAATCCCAAACGCTGCTTCATTTCATACACTTGGAATGTCAGAATAATTCATATTTTAAATCATTTTTTGTCCCCGGCAGACACAAATTCTGTGTTGAGTGCACGCGTGTCACATTACAGGTAAACAGTTAGTTATTAACTATCGCGATGAAGATGCCATCTATAAATGGCAAATGACATTCAATGAATTAACATTTAATTGCTATTGCTGAATCGGTATTGAGCGCAATCCATTAATGATAATCATAGACTTAGCTGACGTAATGGAATAACTGTTTTAGCTGTAATAACATTGGCGCAATACAACATTTTTAAATGCAGAGATTGATGAAATTCATTGTCGCAACACGAAGGTTGTTGGAGCATTTAGAAAGATTGACGTGATAAATTACCTGAAATTTTCTTCATGACTGCTAATCTCTCTTTGGAATTAGTTTACTGGACATTGGGGCACAGATTTCAATTCATACATGTCCTATAAGTGGTAACTGTTGATAATCATAACTATCAAAACATAGCTATCTCTGTACAGAAAGAGTTGAGATCAAATCCGAACAAAGTACATGCATAAAATTTATATTCAAAATTTCATATTCCAGGGATTAATCTTCATAGCATATCAAGTTTAATACAGTTGAGTGCATGCGTATTTGATTATTTCGTGTGGCAACTTGGGAGCTTGTTGAAGTTATTCATCAATGATTATATACTTCTAGCAGGATAATAATAATCTACCAGCTATTACTATTATAATATCAATAGTTTTCAACATCACTGTGAGCTTTCACGCACAAAAATAATTGCACTCCCGATAATGAAATTAGTAACTTCTACGTGTCACTATGCTTTATCTTCTGTATCAAGAGTACGATGGAAATTAAATTTCCTTTTTAGCAAAAGCTCCAACATAAACTCAATTTCCCCTATATTGATTCATTCAAAATGTAGCATATCTACTTTTTTCCATTAAATTGCACTCAACGCAATATTTAATTGGGAGAAAGAGTTGAAAGTTCACAGTGAGGATTAAAAATTTTTGGATTTAATTCTTTTCACTTTTGTAAAAAATATTGGAAAGATATGACTGGCTGTAGGAATTAATGGTTGACATTCAAGAACCGAAGTAGATTCGAATAGTCCTTAATATTTGTGAATCCATTGGAAAGATTGTTAGTAGTGACAGATCAATGGTGAATTTACGGATGGGAATCCACGGATTTTGCGAGTGGTGTGTTTATCTGTCGATGATACGACGATGAACCAGGATTATTTGCTGTGAGAATCTTGGAGGGTTGGCGGCGATGGGATGGTGAGATAGACGAGAACAGAAGAGCCAACATAAGAGTAGATATAGCTTAAGTGAAGAAGCACCATCGCTTGATGGTTAGCGGGAGCGAGAATATGCACGGGGATTCATGCACCAGCATTAATATGCGCCGTCAGGAATTTCAATAAAAAGTTTTCTCTTCTGAGAGAATCCACTCGCACCGTTCACACTCTTGTCGTTTCATACACGTATAATATATATTCACGACCATAAAACTCGCCAACAAAGCACACTCTCCAACGATCAATAAAATTTCGCCCATTCAAGAAATTTATCCACTATTTAATTTGCTTTTTAAATATTCTCAAGTAATTCACTTTTGTTCACAAACTTTATTTCATTGCATTACAATGTGGATGAAAATACGGCCATTGACTTTAATATGAATATTTATCGCACATTTATCTTCAATGAGAATTGATGCGCATTTAATAGTAATGGAGTCAAATTGAATCCGTGAAATGTGTCACTGAAAATCCAAATGAATTAAATCAACGACACACGATTTACGTCATAAAAATAGTCCGTAAAATCAGAGCTCGTAAAAAGTTCATGCTATACAGTGTCAAACCACATAATGTTCTGACGTATGCACTATAATCTCTGTGGCCACATAATACTAAATTATATAATCAAATTAACCACCATCATATTATCGTCATCATTATATAACAATGTCAAGATACCAGAACATCTTGCGGCTGGATTGGATATTGGATTATCCAATTCGAGTCGCGATTCGCAATACATTCTCTCCATATCATTTATCCTCAGACAATTCTACAAATGCATTTATGCATGTATAATATGATTATGTATACTCTCACATTTCTATGCTATGCTACAGACGCATTCTGTAATCGAACACGAAATTCGATGAATAATATGTTTCACGTCCTCTTAGAAACCTCTCCAGTTGCTTTCTTGCATCGCACATGAACCAATGATTCAGCCTCATGTGCAACATTCATCATTCGAACGAATGATTATATAATGCATACACGATTATGGCACATGATTATGTATAGAGAAGCCCATCATCATGCGGGTGAATGAGAACATTTCATCAAACACACTGGTGCTCGTCTGCATTCTGACAGATAATGTCAAACTGTATCACTGATGCCACCTCTATCAACACAGTAGCCTCTTCTGCGAGTGTGCTCTCGTAATCAAGGAATTACATTGAGTCCTTTTGTTTAACAAAAGTTCCATTTTTGATCCTACATAAAAGCCGCTGATATTCTCGTATTTTTTACATATTTTGAATTGAATTTGTCTGCTCTACCAAGAATCGAATATGGTTGAAATGCCTTCATGAACTTGTCATTTATTCAAGATTAATTCATGATTTGGCAATTTACAATACCGTGGATTTGAGATGTTTGAACGATACATGAAGCAATGTCACAAACGCTTCTCTTTCTGCAGAGTTTTAATGAACATGAAAGCCTCTGACTTATAATTTGTATTTGCTATGCAGTTATTGTTTTTACACCCACACAATTGACGTTGAGAATACTTTGTTGAAGTTGAAGCACGGAATTCAATTGATAGCTGTGAACAGTGGTGTATGTTTGGAATTCTATGAATAATGTAAAAGCATTCAGTTTGGAACTTGAAATTTGATTGGGTGTGGGGCGATCAGATTTGATTGTGAGTTGAGTTGTAGGGAGGATGAAGGAGACGCAAAATAGCATATAAACTATGAAGAGGTATCGTAGAGAATGGCGAATTAGAAATATAGCTCATCTGTGATGGAGAATAGTTTGTCGAGTCACTCTCATTCCGATAGAATCCATGCTGTTACCCCTTGCACTCGATTCCATTAGTTTCCACGTCGCGTTATCACTCACCCACTTACTATATAGTCCCATACATTTACGGAACGTGGGAATATGTTCAACGTCACTATTCCATTTCCAAACACAAATATGGATGCGACGGTCCGACATATATTGATCCACAGTTTGTGGGAGAAAGTAGACAGATGCATAACGACGGAATGACTCATTGGATCCAAATATTGTGAATTTGATGGATGAGCGTTGCTACCGGAGATCACTAATCATTTTATTACGTTCGGTGCATTGTAAAATTCAATAAAAATATTTCAAATAACGTGCGTTGATTCTATCAACAAATTTGATGTTCGATCACATGGTTGTGCGTGACGTTGGTTACAAATTCAATTATCTAACTTTAATAAATTAACTGATTACCTTTCCATAACACAATTTTCATATGCCACATTTTTCACCTATGACTTTTGTAACAAATTAATCACAGAGTATCGAGGCAGGAAAATCATGCTATTAGTTCACCGATATATATTGAAACATGGACCGTCGAATTGTGGTCCAAGTGAAAGAGAAAGCAGTGTACGTTATGAGAAAGATGGCTGCAATTGAATTTTCACTAACTAGAGCGTGGACTAATTAACCTTCGTACATTGAATGCCCGCGCGAGGAACAATGCACGAGGTAACGGCAAACTGAACGGCGAGATGATGGCTGCCATCACTATATATATGTGGATATAGGGGACGTAATAATGAAAGGGGTGAAAGAGATTTCATGAAAGCTGGATTGAAATGAAGACTCCTCCACTCATGATGCGACAATTCTCGACAAATCACAAATGAATATTTCAATCTATCAAAGTTACTTTTTCACGTCTTCTCAGTTGATGTTGATGGAAGAAAAAGTGATGAAAAGTCGGCAAATATAAGTTGTAAGCGTGATTGAGGTCAGCGGGAATGGTTGCTGCAACGAAATGAACGGATGAAGGATAAAAATACGAGAAAGAAATGGGCGCTGTGGAGAAATGATAAACTGCGGACTGAGAAGTAAAGTGGCTTCTAAGTTGTTGGACTGAAAACTTACGTGCAAGCGCAAGGGTATGTGGACAAGCACCAGAACAGAATGGGGCTGTGTGTGAGAGAGACTGAAACACCCCGTGGGCAAACTGTTCCTTGAATTTTCGCCCCATTCACCTACCATTTCCTCTTTACCACCCGTTCATCATTGTCTTCTGACTTAACAACCGTTCAAAATTGTTCAGCGAATACCTGTTCGTCAACTTTCACACAATACTAAAAAAAAATAAGAAAAAAAAAATCATTATAGACCATAACGACACTTAAAATTCAGCATAATATTACCGCATGATTGTGTGAACTAATTTCCAAAATATCTTTTTCTCCGATATGATGACAGAGTTGCTCACTATTAAATTGCGGAATTTTTCTCACCTAATGTTCAAATGTTGTAGTGACAGCCTACCGATCGTCAACTCCTTCAGGCGCAATGTTCCCATTTCTGAACGTTAAGTACACTTGGCTGGCGCGCGCCAATTCAATAATAATCCTCGTTGCCGCCATCATGAAGCCCATTTACGACATAGACCATAGCCCTTAATGGCTCTATTCTCTCTTTCTCGCACCCCCGGTATATATCTTTACAGAAACTCCGAAGACATTGCAGAATGGATGTCACCTACCAGAAAAAAAAAATGAAGGAGAGAAAAAAAGTCGGTTCCTATCTACTTCGAGTTCCTTCCTTCCAGTTCTCCAGCGCACAATATACCAATGCTTCATATTAATATATATATCTCCAGGAAAGTCTCCGTCACAACTTGCAAGAAGAGAAGGTATTAAAAGCGTGATGAGAGCGCCCACTTTCAACATATACTCAACCTCTTTTCACTTTATACACCCACACTCTAAGCATCAACCTTTTTTTTTATTCCACCTAACTTCATATTTCATTGTTATTTTCATGAAAGAACTCCTTTTCGGTTGAAATTGTACAAATTATTTTCATTCTGTTTTTTTTTGCTCTATATGAGAATGAAAATGAAAAGAAGTTACGATTATTCACATAATAGGAATGAGCTAGATTGACGTAGAAAATAGAGATAAATCAATGAATTAATGAGTGAATATATATGAGACTGGTGAAGAGGAAATATCAGTCGGCTATTTCAATTTGTGGTATCAGCAATTGTCAACTAGCGTGTCACTAAATCCAATTGAAAGAGAACGAATGGGGATGACTGAGGGAGATGTTGTAGACGAGGACGAGTGGAATCACTGCAACGCCATACTCAATGTTATATAGATAGAAATGTGGCCAGTGAAGGCCGACGCAAATATGCCGCGAGCAATTGCTTGGGAGGTAATAGCGCATTCGCACAGACTGACACATATCAATCAAACGGATTAAATGCCATAGAGATATCATCCAACAGTTGTCACGTATGCGCCATATTTTCACATCTCACGGTCAAACATTATACTCACGTTCGCCTCCACGAACACATCAAATTAAAATCATATCTCAGAATCTTCTCATAATTATCTACATGTCAATCGTGACTATTGATGCGATTAATTTTTCACAGTCTCGTGTAATTAAATGGTGGTTTCATGAAAGGAATGAAATGATGCAAGGAATAGAGAGAGCAAGGAAGAAGTTGGAGTGTATCTCTGAGTAAAAGTTGAACAACACGAGAGTTGAAACAGAAAGGGGAGAAATGAGGTAGATAATGTTCCCGCATAGCAGATCCACTAATGAAAACTGAAGCGGGCAAGTTTCGAGGCCACTTCCGTTAGTACGACATGACACACGGACGAGGCAACTACACTTACATATGCGCATGCATACATTCATGTCGTGTAAGTAGAAATGGTCCGTAGGTGTGCAGACATGACACTCATGAGACTGGTGTAGCAAAAGAAAGTCTCATTCTATTCAATTCTCATGTCTGTCAGGTTATCCGAGGAAATGACAAGGTATTTCCGAGTGAATTAAACAAAACTATTCCTCTCTGTCATACTTTCAGTGCCATCGGGGTTGACAACTCTCGAGTGTCTGGTAATTTGAAGATCTTGTGAATGAGGTGAATGAAATGGAGAAAGAGTAAAGCCCCCAAGCGACTCAAGTCCGAGTTTATCAAACTAATTTCAAGCACGAGATTTATGTAAACCTACTGGTAGCAACACTCCTATTATCATTTTTCCTTCCATTAAATTGTTAGTCCACAAAGTAGGGGAATCCGTGTTTCAAAGTAATGTGCAAATCATATTTGATGAACTTCTTTGTATCAACAGTCACTTGCACGACTATTATTCATATCTCTGAACGATGAAAAATTACAGTGATGGAAGATGTAAGGACAAATATGCGTTGTACAGCTCCATGAGTAACGAGTAATGGCGAAAAATAGAGGAGGAGTTAGAGAAAAAAAAAGAACTGTTCCAAAACAGGAACATGTGCTCGTAAGCTTTTGAAGCTGCCAAGTTAATTCCTCAAAGTAGTGCACTTAGCGCGGATTATTCTCAACATTCTAAACACCCAGTGAAAAAATACTCATTGAATGTCATATTATTCGCGATACAGGCACAAGGGCTGATTGGGTGACTCAATAAATGCGATTTTCACTCTCAAATTTATTGTGAATATCGTCCGAGATTATCGATATGCTCGAGCTCCAAAATCTCTTATATTTCGCTTACAAATAAAGTTCCTCAGTAGCTACCGAAGCACAAAACAATTTTTTCAAACTGTCGAAACATTGGAAAAACGAGATGCTGCGAAATTTGGCGATGATAAGATTTTCTCATTGAATTTTATTTTCAATACTTACGGTACTCACGAAAATTTGTTGTTGGTCCCGGAGGGCATGGCGCATCATCAACTTTCATTCTCACAATATTCCGTCGGACTGAAAATTCGTTCTGCATGACGTGATACCCATATCGTTGGAGAAGAGTGAAAATAAAAAATCTGAAAATGTCACGGATTGTGTAGAAATGATTTTCCCTCAACCAATATTTCCATATGCATTTATTTGCTGAAAAAATGTATCATCCATTCGACATATATCGTTTTGATGTGAAACGTGATGAGTTTATTTATACACAAAATACTATGGTAACAGTGTTAACGGAAACATACACGTGGCACAATACAAATACTGTGTCTACCCACAATTTCCTCATCTGCAATCTGTCGCACTTGCACCAGTTTAATCTTCCATGTTGCAGTCACGCGCGACCAAATCGCGCGCCAATACCACTTATACATATACACACACATAACCATTATGCGAGCGGTGACGTTGCGCATTAGGGACAATACTCGTGATAACTGTACGCGAATAGTATAACGGTGAAGCGGTGATAAACAACACGCCATTGACGCAAATACGCTGGCATTATATACAATCAATTCTAAACTCGCGAGTCGATAATCGCGTACAACCCGTCGAGCTGCCATTCCAAAATTCATGTAAAATCATTCAATTACACAAAATCCTACAAGTCAAATGTGCAGAAAATGTATCCGCTTAAAAACACAATATTTCGATAAAATGAAATGATTCTGTAATTAATCACTCACATTTATTCGTATTGAAGCTTTCATTTATTAAATGAATTTATTCGTCATTATGAACTTATCTCGATTTCATCATCATAATAATGTGCTGATGAGTGCTCGCAATCAAGTACACGTAAATATCGGTGAGCCCTTTATCATTGTCAATAATGAAACTGGCCTCACTCTTGCATTCACATCCTCACCCTCAGCCGCATATTCTCTCAACGTCCCTTTCATAGCGTGTACTTTCCGTTGTTTGTAATGCTCCATATCAACAATTATGAATCTGCATATTCGATGTCATTAAAAGTCAATAAGTGCGCCAATTAGTACCGCAGCTTTTTATCTTTACTTCACAGCTCTATTTTCCATTGAAAGCAAGAAAATTGAAAAGATATATACATAGTGTAACACGTGGTGACTGAAGTACCCATCTTGTACCTATGATTCTGTAAGAGATTTAACATGGTACCGGTAAAAAATTCCAATATGAATTGCTTAATCAACGATCACAGTGAAGTATAGGAGTATAATTGAATAGTTACTCAATTTTTTTGTGCAGACATGCACTTTTGCACGAATATGCACAAACTTTCTGCATAGATATGTGACATAACGACAAAGTAACACAAAGAAATGGCGAACAGTTACAGTCACAGAAGAGAAAAAAAATTTCTTAAAAAGTTTCCCCATTATCCATTTCTTTTGTGTACTTTCCGGTGTTTCATCGTTCTAATTAGTGACGTAAGCATTGTCTTTCGTCGTCTTTTTTCTGTCATGTTGAATTTCTCCATTTTATATTGTTTTCATCTTCAATTATTCAATTAACTGTCCGTATCGGTGTTGACATTCAACCAAATACGTGTATCAGGAAGAAGGGGCGGAATTCCAAACAGTTGGAACAGAATAAAATGTTTATTGGCTGTTGATATGAAACAGAAAAAAAAATTATTTCAGTTGGAGACGAGATAAAAAAAAATTATTGGAGACTAGCAAATGTGTCTGTGCATTATTTCACATGTGCGCCTCTTCTATAAAGTCTCAAAACCACCCCATTAAAAAGAGGATAAAAGAGTAGATTATTTATATACATACCTACATATGTACATGTATATGTATGTATACACGCACTTGGTGGGAGCAAGAGGTGAGGGCAATACATGGTCGGCTTCTTGAGTTGACGCGACGTGCACGAGTGGAAGTAAAAAAAGTAACCCCCATCGTGTCGCATACACTCCATCCCTATAAGTACACACAATTCAGCTTCCCTCCGCAGTTCTTCTTCCTTCCATTCTCGTTCGTACATGCTGGACTTTTTTTTCCGGAAAGTTATCTTGGAGCCAAAATGTTCCTCTTGCTTCCCCTCTTTTTCTTTTATATTTGGATATGCGCACATATATGTGTATTCTCTGGAGTCTTGCGAGCGCGTGTTGGCTCAGCTCGATGAATAGAGTCGCGTGGCTGAATGGGCTTCGCTTTTCACCCTTCTAAATCCACCTCCACCCCCGGCTACCCTTCTCATCCTCATCTCTATTTTCTGTTCTCTCACAGTTTCTCTCTGTTCTTTTCATTTTGTCTCGTGTTTCTTCGCTATTCACAATGCAATAGGAGCACGCTATGGCATTTATACTTGGTCTCTATCAGATTTATAACTACCACCCCCCATGAGAATGTATATCCGCCTATAAATGTGTGGATATATTTGTCACTGTGTTATTTAAATGCCATTTCTGTGCACTCAGCTCTGAAAAGAGATATGACTGAATTTTGTTTTTTCATTCGGGAATAGCAATGATATGATTGTTAATTTAGTGGATAAATTGTTTCACGAGTCAAAATGAGTGATAAATTTGATCTTGCTACCTGAATTCTCAAATCAAATTTCAAAAATGTGCGTAAGGGGAAAGAAATGAGCTGGTGTGGATGGCCAAAATGTAGAGAGCGATAGAGTCGAGTGAATAAATTTTTCGAACACCTGCGCTACTCTGTTGATTGAAAATAACGATGTGAGAAACTCTGATTACTGCGAAAACAGAGACGTTGGTTCTCGAGGAAATTTGCAATTCGATAAGTTTTATCGAATCTTATGTTCAAACTTACACTCCCTTCTGTTTCCAATCTCCATCAGAATCCATCTCATTATCTCCGTTCAATTATTCCAATTTCTTCTATTGCGTACTACTCAATTTATTAGAATTCCATTGTACACAGCGTTTGATACGAAACCATTGCTGTATTTTATCGTTTTCTTCCAGGGCTATGAGAAGAAGACGAAAAAAAAGTGAGTTCTTTCTTTTCAGCACCATGTTCGTTAAATATATTCCACCATGTAATATTGATATACCTGTATTATACAACTCAATTTTTATATTTATTGTGAATTCACATATCCCGCACACACTCCTACCATTCTTCTTATGTTTCATTCCTTTGATATTCTAGGACGGTTTGGAGACGGTGAATGATATTCGATGGCGCCACAAAGGGCGCGAGAATTCTCATTTTCCAACTACAACTCACACTACGGCCCCGCGGCCACGCTTCAGTTTTCTCGACTCTCCCTGAACTATTGACTACAATTTTTTCTCTCGCACTTCCGCACCAAATATAAATTTCTCTGAACAAATTTGTTTCTACAGTCAATATCAACGTGTTCGACTCATCTCACGCCTCTACTTCTCTCACAGATTGATGATGTGACTATCAATCTTTCTTGATAATCTATTTTGTCCCCCGATTTTTCTTCCCGCCTCTCCCACCTCTCCCACCTCTCCCACATTAGTTCAGCTACAGAATCCTCATTCCCGTCTTATTCGCAGCCTTCGTCATATGCAATAATGAAATACATCAAGATGAAGTGACAGAGACAAAGTTTAGAACAAAATCAAATGAGCTATGAGTCCTTCGGATTTTTCATTCATACATTGACACAGAGATGTCATATCATTTCATTTTTCCTTTTTCATATTTACTCCTCTCTATCTATTTGCACATCCGTCTTTTTCATTTCTTTCATTTTTCATACTCTGACGTCACGGCTGAATCGTCTTGACGCGCCAAGCTGCTGCCTCGTCTAAAGCTTCTTCCAAGTGTTCCCCTATCGCGAGCACTCTCAAGAGAGATTTTCTATGGGCTTATTACCTCGACCCCTTTCCTCCACCTCTCGTTCCTCCACCATCTTGCGCTGGCGTTTCATTTTCCGAAATTTTCTATTCCCCAGTGCAACCCAGGGATAATCCCCTGTAAATATCGGACCGCGTCTGCGGCCAAGTAGAAATGTTCCCAGCCAAGTCAGACGTACACAGATGGCGTTCCTTTGATGCACAATATTCTTTTTCTACTACAAATCCTTGATTCCCATTCCTGCTACTTTCACCATTCTTTCTATCTCTGCTTATCCCAATGGCACTCATGAAGAAATTTGAGTGCATGTTTTCAAAGTATTTATCAACAACAGTATAGGTGATGCTAGTTGAATGGAGATCCATCACACGATTTTTCATCAAACTCGTCCATTAATACTCCTCGTTGCAATAAAATATACTTTTCAACACCACGCAAAATCCCCCCGTTTGACGTTAATTAAAAAAGTATTTAATTGCTCTCAACTAGGAGAAGAAAAATATTATTTTCTTTCTTTGCTCAACTCTCTTTTCCACTTGAAAATGAGAATTCATGCGTCTTTTGTTATATCTCTCAATGGCTGTTTTGAACATTTTTCCCGATCTATTCACAACAATTCGACGTTAGGAGATGTACGAAACACATCTCTCTTTTCTTCGTTGACGTAGATGTTTTGTGGAGAAAAAGCAAGACGGAATTTAATAACTCAAGTTCAAGGAGGGTTGACAACGAGTACGACCGGGTTTCATACTGATAACAGCACAAAATTGATATGGGAAAAATGAAAAATGAAAAAACAAAATTTAAGTGAACACATGGTGACAAGACATGGATTACTGTTCAACTGGAAATATTACATATGTATAACATATGCTCGCAAGAAAAATTTTCTATCAAAATGTCAAACGATTGTAATATATCTCCGATCCTTCCCTTTTCACACAACCTCAACTGTAAATATGTTCACATCATCGAAATATTCAACGACACCTATAAATCACGAGTATATTTTGAATGAACATTCAAATAATTCAAGGATCAATTGAAAATATTGTTTGAATTGGTATCTTCGACTGATGATTGGGTATCCATTGATGAAGCTCAATCAAAAAGATAGAAACAGATAAAACAATCGAGTCGAAGACAGTTTTTGGTGTCTGTGGCGCCAATACATCCAATGTATCAGGAAGTGAAATGACTTGAGTGAAACGGTATAACTTATGCATACTTGATTATCATGTCCATTGAGATACGATATCACCCCTGTAATGTGCGATGCACACATGAGAATTATCAACCAAATAATATTGTGGAATACTAAGTATATTCGTCACATGAACTTTTCATTTGCTTTAAAGGATTCTCACATCATATACTTATAAAATGAATTCTACATAGAATATCACAATTGTATTCTTTGAATATAATAATCTTGTCATTATCTCTATCACAATACCAACATTTCCGGAACACCATCTTCCAATTTTCCATTCTCCATTTTACACTCATCGTTTCCTTCTTCTCAATTTGATTAGCATTTTAAAGGTTGATGATGATAATAATGTGCAGTTCTATGGTATACTCACATTAGCTAGTTTATTCACTGAACGTTGTTAACTTCAAGAATACATCAAAAAGTACCATTAATCGTTATGAAACGTTTGGGGACATTATGATTGCGAAAAACAACGTATGTTCCACATCAATTTCTGAAACACTGCGATTCTCCTTTCATTATATTTCCTGAATAACAAGAGTGAATCATACAAGTGCCAGAGTTATAATTTGAAATTTCGTTACCTTAATTCTTATTGAATTTATTATTGTACCATATTTGAATTTTGTCCGGAGCATAAATTTCAGTGAAGTCCAGGAAAGTATAATGCCACATTTCTCCATGACATCCATATCTCACAATTATTGGTGGACCTTGTGGCGAATTCATACATCATTTTGCTTCGAAATAATGCACTTATATATAAATATATACCGAAATTTCCCCCCTATTCACTCGTTAATTTCGAATTAGTATTTCTCCGTTCGCCATAACTATTTGAAATTGATATTCTTGATAGTTATGTTACGGAATATTTGTGAACTCATGAATGACTTATATTCATATCAAAATCATTTCGACAAGGATAAGTACGAACAGTAAATATTCAAGTATTCATTCACGTATATACGAGATTGTGGATGTCAAATGTGAATAAACAGATATATAACAAAATTCATAGACGTGTGTCGTTAGCCCGATAAGTTGCCACTGCTTACCTTTGCCTTTACTCCTTCATTTGAACACAACTGTCAGCTGATGGTAATTACTGTTATCCGAGCGTATTCGACAGGGAGAATTAGCTTCACTTTAATTAGTATCAGGTGCGTTGCAGCAGTGAGAGCAGCCGAGTCAAGCTCATGCACTTTGTATCTATATTAATTTTATGTGAGTGTGCATTTGTGTTGGTAGGTATAGGTCCATGAAAGTGAATGTTTGTTAAAGTTGTGAGAGTCAGGGCGTCTGGCAATCTCTCACACGCAAAGTGACGAGCGTGTGTTCATGTAAATTCTCACACGCCCACAAACTCATTTTGCCACCAATATTGTAGTTTAAAGTAATTCCGAAGCAAAATGAATGCATGACAAATACCAATTTTTCATTCCCATCTTATGAATTTATATCCATGTGCATATTTGTCCAATGAAATATTTATATCTGTATCATTATTTATTGCATATAT
>JABMBR010000941.1:0-31597 GCA_018881525.1 Meteorus sp. PSUC_FEM 10030008
TATATATATACGTACATGTATGTATAGATGCATACCGGAAAAATTCATGGATACACACATATTGTGAGAGATGAAAAAACGTTTGCGTATATTGTAGTTGATAAACGAGAACGCCCGCGACATTCCAGTTTGAATTCTCCTAAATGAGGCTTGTCACGATAAACTATGTTGAACATAGGAAAAAAGATTGCATTCTGTCATCTGCAATAACTGAATATGAATCAGGAAAAGAGAGAGTTAGGAAAATCATGCAGGACCCCTAACCCAATCGTTTGCAAATAAATAGCTATGTTAGTATGAATAAAGGGTTGAAACAATATCAAAAAGGCTCACTATCGTCCTCAAAATGTGCGTTCATAACGACAATGAAAAAAGATGAGGATGTTGAGTGTTATATTTCGTATTTTGAAATTGCTTTCACGCGACTGTGCCATAAATATCTTTTCTTTTCCACTTTCGTTTTTCATCTGTACTTTCCATCGTTCTTGCCACTTCTGTCTGCTGTATGTGCATTATTCGTAAGTCGGAAAGACACAATTGTACTCCAAATAACGTACCATAAAAGTTGACGACACATCTCAAAGCGCGCATATACTCCTTATATACTTTCAGAGAGTCTAACGTTTCACTGAAACTGTGGCAGTTATGTAGCAACGGTGATTAAGACAAGTCAAGTTCGAAGACTTTCCCATCTAATTAACATAAATGTATATGACTATCTACACGGGAAGGGAAATTTACATGTGTGGTTGTGGAGAGCATGTTTTGTTGCCACTTCATTTTCATTTATTCTAGTCACAAACGTGATCTGCATTAGAAACATTGAACTGCGATAGCATGTGTATGAAGTTCTATGGAACATTCCAAAGCGTTTCGGACTCAAATCTCTAACCATCAAATCCCGCATTACAACTCAATGATTCTCCCATTTTTGTGTTATTATATAAGCAACGTGGTGAGTGTTTTTTCAGTACGGTGGAACACAAACAGTGTCTCATAATAAAATTTGTAACATGTTCATTTATTTTTAAACACATACAACGTGTGTGCGCCTAATTTCTTCGTATGTATTTTTTAAGCTCTGTTTTTATGAGAGTGTTGTGAGTTTCAGCTGTAATGAAATTGATAAAAGTCTGATACATAAAAACCAACCGTTGGTCCAATCCTGTATGCTTAATATCAATAAATTTTATATGAAATAATCGAGTCGGACTTTACCGCGTGCCCAATATAATTTTCCATCTCATTCATTTATGGTTTTATGAATTCATTGAGTGATAGAATTCATCGTGTAACAAAAGTAGTGCGAATGTTGGAGAAGAATGGCTATGGACAGAAGTATGTACGGGAAAATACTACACGGTGGTAGTTATCAGCCTTACAGAATCACGATGAAGAGAAATAAAGAAGCAGGCGCACCAGGATGTGAGTGAATCTTATTTAATTTTCGCTAAGCTTCAATTTCGAAAAATCTTCTGTCGCGTAAATATCCACCCAATGCTTCACACCATGTACGTTGATAATAGTCAATCCAATCGAATCATTTTAACATACAGGAATATAAATTAAGGTCGCTCGTATGAATGCCGTCCAGCGTATAAATATCCGCATGACGGCAGTCAGAGATTATTACTCAATGACTATCACGCTCCGCCCGCTCCCCCCTTCCTTGTCCCATGTTTTTCATTCCTTTTATCTCCATTTCACTTTTTGTTTATCCACTCGGTATTTGCGATGATTTGATATGGAATCTGATCACTGCAACGGTTGCAAATTCAAATTGGTTTGGTGTATAACAGTAGATGGAACATTATCATTTGTTATTCTTCGCAACAATAATTCTGGACATGCAGTTGAGCTGACATATTGATGTCCAAAGTGTGGGAGAGAAAAACAGAGTAGACTAATTGGTCATCAAGCAGATGAGGTCAATGCTCAATCCTCTCGATCAATCATAACATTCAATTGAGCATAATGTACAACTATCATTTTATAAGATAAAATGAAAATATTTTCTCATGTGATGAATTTGTGAGAGAGAAAACTTGATAGTATGAGTCATGTGTGCTTAGCCAAATTCACAATACACAATTCGTTGTAATCGGGGATCATGCAAGGTCGCAGAATAAATTAACTCTACACTCGTCCAATTTTATGAAGCCGTGAGGAGAATTTTATTTTGGTACTAGACAACACTTGCTCCTATACATTTTTGTGTTGCTCATAAAATTAATTTGATGTCAATGGACTTTGAACAGTAATTTCCGCAAAGCCAAAAAGGAATGCTGACACAGCGAATGGTAATTGGACAACGAATTAAATTGATGGATTCACTGTCATACAAAAAATTGAATGCTTATATGCATTTAAAGAATTGTCGGGGATTCCATCATTTCTGTCGGAACATCGTCCCAAGTCAAACGACTAGGTGAAATTTTGATTCAACCGAACATATTCATCACTGTAATACTACATCAGAAGAATCGTCAAAAGTATTTTGGATTCTGCTTCAAATCTGTTTTATTGACTGTTATGAAATGACGCGGATTGTTGTTCTCAACCGGTCAAAGCTAGTTTGTGCAGTTTTAACCATCGGCAATAACCGTATAAAAAACTAAAAATATTCCGGCCAATAGATAAGCAAATTTGGTTGGAAAGATTTATCAGGATTCGTGATAGAATCACATCGCAAAATTCGAATGCATGAACATAATTTACGTACAAGTCAGATAACATATGGAACTGGCATTTTCCGGTCTTCTCTGTCATTACTTTGATGCCCCATATCACCAATAATTCTTGACAAAGAAATAATGATGAATGAGGCCATACACGCACCAAAATTGTATTTATAGTTTTACGATCGTGAAGAAATTAATATTTGAAATGGAACGCTCTCTAAATGTAAACGAATCATAACATTTGTAGACATGACAACGAATTGAGAAATAATTTGCGTCGATAAACTCAATGACTGAATTTCATATCGAATTTGTGCACTCGTGTAACTTTCGAAAACTTAAATTATGAAGATCGATTGAATATAAATATTCGTGTGAAATACGCGGAGAAGAAGAAAAATAAATATTGGTATATACGACAAATTAGATTGAGACAGACGTATAAAGTGGGCGCTGGTATCAATCCTCGATGACGAGGTCTGGGTCCATATGAGGCAAGGAAACCCATTACAGACGCTCCACCTACACATTCGACAAATACGTAAATATGTTTGCATGAAAATATCCTCGCAAGAGAATTTTGTATGTTTCATCGTTGCGTAATATCACAATGTCTTAGCACGACCATCAGAGTGAATTATTGTTATTCTTGATTGTGGCCCATTTGTTGGGTTCAATTTGTTCGGGCACGGCAGTCATGATGACGTTATGCTTTAATACGTGATCACAGAATAAACAGTGCAATCTCGTCGTGATTCATAAACTGGTTACATGGATTGCGTGAGAACATAACGAGATGTGTTTGGAGAAAAGAACTCGGGAAATTAATGAAACAATAGGCGGATCGGTAGAAAGATATTAGATTTTTCTTGGCGACCTTAGAATCATGATGGTTGGTCTATTTTTAGTGATCTCAGGCACTTGAAACTAGGTGAAAACTTACTCAAGTTTCGTAAATTATTAGATGACCAGGTAGATGCAGTAGAAGGTGGTAGAGAGCAAGTGCAACAGGCAGTGAAAAAAGCGCGGTGTTATTGCAAATTGAAATGTGCAAATAAAATATCGAGACACTGAGAGCAAGACCCGGTTATATTGATATGAAGTGGAGATACAGAGTATAAATGAGAGCGCCTTTTAATCGATGCTCTATCGTGTTACTCTCGCTCAGATTCATTTGGGCGCAGTGTATATTGTGATCGCTATTACATATTCGACATATATTCCATAACGGCTGTTTTTTTATTCTCATGAAAACTCCACGGATATATGTCGTTAACGAAGCAATTTTATTCTTTGTTCAATGAAGAGAGGGTCTATCTTGTAGCTTCATTTAACTGAATATTTGACATTTTCAATTTGTCTTCCCACGTAGATTGGTGATAGTTTTTTGTTTCTCTGTAAGTCATACATGTGATCAATAAGACGATCATCATCATCTAATAAGAATTTTCGTTTTCTCAATGGTTACAACGGTAAACAAGGAAGAAAGTGAAAAAGAGAAGGGAAGAAAATACGAGGTCATTACGAAAATGCTTATTAGATGATGATGATCGAAAGTATAAAATGATAAATTAACAGAGGAGAAATTATTCAAACTGAATAATTGAATGCATATTATTGATTGCCTTATTCCAATCTATCATTCTTGCTATTTCAACTGTTATTCAATAAATACAGTTGCGTTATTCAATAAGTGAATTAACAAAAAAGTGAAATTATTGACAAATACAATATTGAGTATTTCGACTGAATGAAGCAGTGAAAATGAGCCAAATAAGATCGCCATCACCGATAAATTCACTCAGTCCATCTCGTTTGGCAACAATAAAGAGACACATTCCATGGGAGCAACACATAAGTAAGTCATGAAATTTGAAAATGACTGGTATCTGCATTAGTCTAAATATCCACACAGGGGTACAGTGCGTGTCATGATGCGTAATCAAGTCACGCCGGAAGTGGTGATAGGATGACTGAAGGCGATTTAGTCATCTTTTCACTATATTTTTCCTTATCTTTGTTTCATTCCTTTGGATTATTCTTTCACATCATTGTGGTCAGCCAACAAGAAGAGTCATGACAACACTTTTTCACCCATATGTAATTTATTCCGCCTAAAATTTGGATCTCTATAGTGAATGATATGCCCGTGGATCTTGTTCACCCTTCATTAATTGACAGTTCAGATAGCGCGATCAACCCCATTCACTGTCGTTTCTCTTCATTCATCGTTGATGAGATAGTAATAGGATATTTCGGAATCTTCCGGTATTGTAACAATATTCGCGTGTGAAAATGAACAATCGTAGTGGAAACGGAATAAAAATAGTGGAACCAAGATCGGAGAATGAATCAATCTTCTTTAATCTCGGTAAGAAAATCTTGTTCATGCCGAAATTTAGTTAAAACATTCTAGAACGAATAAGCCTCCCCGATTCAAGTGGGACAGAAAAAGCATCAAATCTTCGATGATAATTTATCAAAATAGATGAAAATTCAAACACACCTGAGTCATCGGGATGGACAAACCGGCAGCATCTCTGCCGTTATGTTGAATATCCGATCGAACGTAAATTTAGATTGCATAGGTATCCTCAACGCACATTTTGGGAAAAACTTGGCAATTCTGCAATCTATTCGTTGCATCAAAATTCTTGAAAACTATTGACTCCTTCGTATTATAACTGTCAGATTCCACAGGTGTTATTATTGTTGTATATCCAGTTGCTCAATATCAGCGTATAAGAAATTATGATAAATATCGTGGTGAATATTGATGAGAATGTGCTGACGGGTGATACAAACCCACGAATATTGTATACTTTTCTTTCATATTCTTTCATTTTTTTTTTTCTTGTTTTTTTTATATGTGAAGATGCTTTGCTGGCCGATTTGCAAAATACAGTGTCGTCGGAGAGTGGGAATCACGTGAGTAACAATGCAACACCGGGTTATGGATCTCTTAATGGCAGTAGGATTCATCACCCAACAGCAAACATATATCGCTCCTATGACACACGAACATCGCCACTTCCACCGCGGTCGGTAAGTCAACAAACTTCTCAACCACAATCACTACAAAAGCATCAAAATAGTGTCGCTAACATGAATTGCGACGATAACGACGATGTTGATGTTGATAAAAATGACTGTTCATATCCCAGAATTCGCCAAATTGTGCATTTGAGGACACTTCAAATGATCCAAGATACTGAAAATTAGTGAATTGTCAGTAAATCACAGGTAGCGCTGAAGACAGATATGATTGAAAACTGACCGAGTTGATAAAATATATGGCACGTAAATGTATCTAGAACAAGAGTTGCCTTGTTCTATTGACGTCAAAATCGTCAGCAAAACATTGGAATTGATTCAAACCATCTGGCACAGAATATGTTTTGCTAATGCATCTCAAAATAATTCCATGATGTATAAAAATACGGAATTTGGATATGTTTCACTAATTTTTCAACATAATTTCGCGTGTCTCGTTAGAACTTGAATGAATACCACAGTGAAACATTTGGATCAAAAATCTTAGTTGTTTCATTCAGGAAATGATGAAACATGAATGGAGAATGTGACATCATTCAAACAAGGATACAGCATTATTGCAAATTATTGATAATTGGCCTCCATTTCCCGCATAACCTTCGTTACGGCTAAGGAAAGAAGTCGAATACGGATCGAGTATCCATATCGTTTTACTGATCATTGCGGTGTTTAGATATCAATTCGATCGCAGACTTGAACGTGATATTTCAAATACCCTGATAAAAGTAAATCAATCGTTTATCAATCAATGTCAAGTTTAGATTTGAATATTTGCATATGGAAATGAATATGGATTGTGAACGTCATTGAGGGAACTAGCGAGTAAACATAGATCTTATGCTTTAACTGCCAACTCATTGATTTTTACCAATTGTCCATTGTTTTCACTCATTATTTCTCTTCGCTGCAATACTTCAACTCCCAGATTTTCCATTGCTCTTTCTCGTTGCATATTCAACTGAAGACAATTGTGAGAGGAGGAGTTTTTCATTTATAGAAATATTCGTTATTCTCTCCCGTATTTTCGTGTTTCAGAAATTACTCGAATATTCCTCATATAACTGCCACGGTTTACGCGTTTCGAATTCACAGTGCATTCATGGTACAATACGGAGCTGTCTATAGAACATTACTCAAGAATGATATTGATCTATGAACTTCCCACTATTATACATCTGACAATTTTCCCAGTACTGCCTAGAGTGGAATTGCATAAATTATTCAGATCTATTGCCTTGCACATTTTACGTTAGTGGCCATTACCCTCATTCTCATTTTTGCTATATCACCGGCTCATGTAGATGCTAAACACCATACACACAAGTTTTAATATTCATCGTTAATGATTTTTATCCAGTTCTGTCCATTCCATGTGTCGAATATCCCGATATTAACTGTCATGTGGAATTTCGTATTATCAAAAACGAAACATAAATGCTATAAAACTTTGTCATCTGATAATTTCAAAATTTCCAAGCAACTCCTATTTTTCTAATTGATTTGACACGATTTTCTTTCACATGTCCTATTGAAATTGATACTCACTGAATTTCATATCGAAGATTATGTAGGGAAAACCTCGGTATATTCTTGTGAAGTTATATATCCACGGACTTTTGATTATACTTCGTGTCGGAATATGAGTTTCAGATTGAGACAAGTTGGAAATTTATTTGCGTACCAACAGCTCCAGATCCTTGGGGGATCAGTGAGAAATATATAATGGGTAGCGAACACTCAGTCTACAAACCTACACATTTACTCGTTCCTCTTTCATGGTTTCTATCTTTTTTTATCCCACGGATCATCAATTGCCGTTTGCATGTGTGAACACATGTTGAAAGATCCACGAGGTAAATCGAAACGAATTGGTTGGTTCGAGCCAATGGCACATATTTGTGGAGTAAATTTAAGCATTTCATATGATTAATGCGAATTATATGAACATGAATATTAATTGTGGTTATGTCAGCTTCATGTTGTTCAGAGATTATCAATAACATCATAGCTTATTACTGATTAAATATAAATTTGGATTGGGACTGAACTCTAGATTCATGCTACGTATTTGTGTATGTTACTTCAATGATATTGGTTTTCCTAAGTATAACTGTAAACACATGAAATCTGAAACCGAGGCCGGTATCTATTACTTCCAATGAATCACTGATATTTTTATGTCTAACCTAAATTCAAAAATATTTGAAAATTGTCTATTTCATTCGGTACATTTCCATCGGATTTATTCAACTTGAAGATTACTGATACGATAAATTAACAACAGTCTCGTCTCAATCTATTTACAAACAGAAAGATAAAAATATTGAGTTCATCTTTCATAAATGTCCATTATACTATCGTTATTGTAATTGATCCAAAAAAAATATAATCGATATGAAACAGTTATAACCGCGGCTCTTCAGCAAAGACTTCTGTTGTTGACATCATCATTACAAATAAATGTTCGATGTGTTTAGCACACGACCCGCCAAAAAAAAACGTCGATCCAATGCCAAAACAACGCATAATTTTGGTGTGTGATGATATCGTTTCACACCTGTTCTCCATTCTTTCATCAGATGTGTCGTTCATGTTAGTTACAATAATAAATAATAATTTTCAATATTTCTATATAGCCAACTTATCAGAATCGTGAGGTAGTGGACGAGGTTGTAACGAGCTCAGTACCTTATCAACCAAGTGGAAAAATGCTATCACTCAATAATAATTTATCAGAGCTTGATACACTGCTGCAAGATTTGAGTAATGCACGATATAACACCCATTTTCAAGAACGAGGTTAGTACATTGAATAGCTACACTCAGATCAAGATTCAATTCACTTTGCTATGATCCACTTGACGGCCAATCTCTGGTTAAAATGCTAACCTATTTTTGTCTACAAAACTAAGTCCATCAGATCTGAAAAATGAATGTGATGATTATCCATTCCGTTTGTTCAATATATAACAATATTTCCTTTCCATTTTCAACACTTCATATTTGGCATCTCATTCTCTTTTTTAGAAACCAGAACGGCAGATGGGACTGCAACCAACCAAATGATGCGCTCGTCCAGCAGTTTATCAGCTTCAAGGCCCACTGTTGACTCACTTTTAGAGGAGCTTAGCACTGCCGTGCCCAATGGGTAAATTTCATCAATCACAGTAAAGAATGCGGAACAATAATTAGTTTATTAATTTGTTGTAATGAAATTTATATAAAACAATAGCGATCATCCTCACGAAGGAAAGGTCAAAGTGACAATTCAAGAAACATCAACAGAAGTTCAACCTGTTTATCGTGGTTATACTGAACAGCAGCATTCCTCTCTAACACGCTCCGGTGATCTGCATAGAAGTTACGCAAATGGTCACACTGCAAGCAATGCAACAAAGGAATTGGATGACCTTATGGCATCGCTATCCGAATTCAAGGCAGGGTGTTGTCAGATTATTTATTCGTTAACAATATCGCAAAATGAAAGGAAAACATAATGAAATAGAGAAGAAACTAGTCGTGTTATCCCACGCGCATCGAATGAATAACAAGTCGAAGTAAAGAGCTTGCCTGCCCATTCTTGGCCGGCTATGTTACCGAAATAACTAAAATTCACTCAACTTCTATCCCACTATGTTAGCTTGAAAGCATATAAGAACCACCCGCCGTCATTTTCATGCAACGCTCCCTCTTCTCTCCATCTTTCCATCTTCTTTTTCACTGCCATCGGCTGTTTTTCAAACTTTACTCTGGTGGGGCGCGCGTGGCCGAGCAATTGCGAAGACAGAGAAATCACTTTGGATCACCAAGCAGCTTTTCAGTTAATCTTGAAAGCTCAGTGCGAGCAACAAGGTGCTAGTCCGCTCACCATTCCTAATATTATCACATCTTCATATTCTATATACATGCATATACGTGTATATACACATACGCTTGTCAGGCATATTCATTCACACACTCATTCACGCCACCTTATAATTCAGATGGAGTTTGGAAAAATTCCGCCAAAAATTTTCATATCATTTTCTCCATCTAATTTGTTTCAATCCAATAAATTAATCTCATCTGGAAAGATACTCAATTTGTTTTGTTTACAGATAAATGGAAGCACCCACCAACATCAAACAGTGACCGATTCTCCTTACGCAAAGCCTAATAAGGCAACAAAAAGTGCACCAAGTCCATTATTAGAGAGTGGAAATTCAATATCAACACCAACACAATCACGCATTCATATTACTGAGACCCACACATCGCAACAATATCAACCACAACAAGGCGAAAGTAGTCATACATTAACGCAGACATCAACAACCCACGCTAAACAAAACCAATTGGACTCTATGCTTGGTAATTTACAAGCAGATATGAGTCGCCAAGGTGTCAACACAACGCAGAAAGGATGCTGTAATGCATGCGAAAAACCTATTGTAGGGCAAGTGATTACCGCATTGGGTAAGACATGGCATCCAGAACACTTCACATGCACTCATTGTCGGGAGGAACTTGGTACACGTAATTTCTTCGAACGCGAAGGTCATCCATATTGCGAAACGGATTATCACAATTTATTTTCACCGCGTTGTGCTTACTGCAACGGACCAATATTGGATGTAAGGTTTTTTCCAAGCACAGACAAATTCCATAATTACAGTCGTCATTACTCCTTGATGTTATATCTATGGTTTTTGATACATTGTTCGATTCCAGAAATGCGTAACCGCTTTGGAGAAAACTTGGCACACGGAACATTTCTTCTGTGCCCAATGTGGCAAACAATTTGGTGAGGAGGGATTTCATGAACGCGATGGTAAACCGTATTGTCGCGAGGATTATTTCGACATGTTCGCACCAAAATGTGGTGGCTGTAATCGAGCCATTATGGAAAATTACATCTCCGCACTCAATAGTCAATGGCATCCGGACTGTTTTGTTTGCAGGGTATTAAATTTTTCATTGATATTAGAAAATGACATTTTCTCTTTCAGTACTTTGAGAACACAACGATAGGAGCAAGTTGGCTTTGAACTTTTTTCACAGGTTCCCCATAACAAAAGAAATTTCTTCATGACTATCATAAATTGCAGGATTGTAAGAAACCAGTATCGGGAAAATCATTTTATTCAATGGAAGGCAAACCTGTGTGTCCAAAATGCGTTGGCGTTGATGATGAGGAGGAGGGTGAAGAAGAAGTTTAGGATACCCGCAGAGTCGTGTGTCCTTTCCCCCCAAAATCTCACCACTTTGCATTGTGCTCGGGACATCGTCCGAATATCACTCGCTTCCCACAGAAAAAAAATGAATACCCATATGCCCTATTCGCCCGGGCTCCAACAATGTGGGGCCCATACACCCAGATATATATTCATATGTTTAGCTACATCCTTCTCTTTTGCAATCATGATAAACGAGATTGGATCTCAGGACTCAAGCTTCGATTATAGAAATATGATGCATAAACACACGATCACACATGCATGGGGTGACTGCGAATTCAAGCGCCCTGTAACGCGAAAATTTCTGGGAACGTACCCATCCAACTACGATGTAGAGGTTCCTCATTTTACGTCTTCGATAAAATGAGTATTGAATCCCAATGAAATTTGTTCATGTATTGATATAATAAAAAGAGGATTATGTAAAAAAAAAACAAAAAAAAACAAAACAAATATAAAAGACAAGAACATTGGGAACACCGCCCGCCACACTCTCCATTGGCAAGAATGAGCCGTGAATGGTTCAGGGTCATACCGGGGAAGCATACTCCTAGCTAGTCTTCGACCTTGATAGGACGACGGAAGCTGAAGTAATTGTGCTCATTTTCTCCTCCAGATACCGCATTCTTCAGACAACAATCGTTTTTCGTATACGAATATTGGGATAGAACATGATTGCTACGTCGCATATTTTGTTTGCATTCGTGGCGAGAAGTTGGAAGACTTTTGTCTCTTCGAATTGAATGAATGCAAGCGTCCTCGGATAATTCACGAAACAAATAGGCGATGATGCTTAGGACAACATTCATATTGAATTCATTGTAAATTCGTGGTACGGTGAACGGTCTCCAAAATATTGATAGAGAAAATCGGTCACTTGATGTGCATTATTCGGATATTGGAATGTCACGGATGAAATTAACTTTCGGGATTACTTATCACGTTGGGATGAAAAAGTCTACACTAGTTTTTTCTTCAAGCCCAACAGATTATCTATGCTGCATGAAGGCATCTTGTATATTTATGTATTTTCCCATCAACAAAAATATCATGATGCTCCGATATCCATATAATTAGCGAAAAAATTGTATCTTCAGTGATAGTGCAGAATTCCCACGAAAATATCAATTTTCAATGATTACAGGACTGCCGACAAAAATTCCAGGGTGGATCATTCTTCGATCACGAGGGTTTACCGTATTGTGAGACACATTACCACGCAAAACGTGGTTCACTGTGCGCGGGATGTCACAAACCCATTACAGGTTCATTTCCAAAGTTTTGCTAATTACAAAAAGATTAAATACACGTTGAATTATATGTCAAATGTATTTGTTTATACATTCCAGGCCGCTGCATAACTGCCATGTTCCGTAAATTCCATCCCGAGCACTTCGTTTGTGCTTTTTGTTTGAAACAACTCAACAAAGGAACATTCAAGGAACAGAATGACAAACCTTACTGCCACGGTTGTTTCGAAAAACTGTTTGGATAAATACTGTAACTTAATTTTAACCTAACATTCAATGACGAACAAGAAAAAACGTATAATTTTCATTGTTTTTTTATGTGGATAACAATGAATAAGAACCATTTTCGTAGTATCATATTGATTAAGCATTATCGAGTTCGATGAACCGACTCTTTTTTCCACAACTTACGGGTTCTTACTCGCCAATTTTTAAGCGATCAGTCTACGCACACAGATGTGGTCTTCTATTGAAAAATAATTTCGATGAAATCAGGTGATGTCAATTAACCAAGTCCCCTTATTATATTTATATTATGTATTTATGTACAAATGAGGTTCAAGATGTTAGAGAATTTTTGTTTGAAAACAATTCGTTCTCTGGTCTAGGATATTCTACTTCAGGCTATTCATCACATAGCGTTCGTTCATGTTCTTTCATACTTCTGCCGATTTCTACGCAATATATTAATATAGATTGATATTTCTTCACATTGATGAAAGAACTTGCATGATTGCTTCGGCGTAAACTAGCAATGAAAGAATGAGATTTTGATGAGGAAAGGAGTTTATTAATAAGTATGATGAAAAATAACAACAATAACAAGTTGATATAAATCCAAACATTTGATTTATTTGGCGCAATGTTATTATCAACAAGATACATGCTTGAAATTATTAAATCAATAACTTAACTTGTCTAGGGACCGTTCAATAAATACTAAGTCAGAAACTTATCCTTCCTAACTTGTTTATGCATTTAAGATTAAAATTGCTTATGACGAGACTTGGCAACCCACAATCAAATATGAGGAATGATCACTTCAGTGAATATAGAAAAATATATAATAAATAATCTATGAATTTATTTACATATGTGACAGATAAATGTGCAAAGGATAATTGTTCATTTTATGCTTTAAAGAACTGGACTACGTATCAATTATGCCTATTATACAATTGTCTCCTCGTATTTCAGACACCATTAATCACGACCGAAATTACAATTTTCCAAATATGTGATTATTTGATTTTTTTGTTTTTATCAAGCTAAACTCGGAAATAACTCTGAAAAACTTTCATGCCACAGATCTGTTAATTGTGCTGTTGCTACATGTTTATCCGATCTCGGTGAGTCATGTGACTCGTAGCCGCAATCAGAGGAATATGATTCAACTTTATATGACGGCATAGATATGTCGGGGTCTTCTGAATGAGTGCTGGATGGTGACATTGTATCTGCAAGTGTATAAGCTGGAGAAAAATTATCTTCATACGTATACTTTGGTGTAAGATGTGCAGATTCTTCACTGGTAATTTCCTGAACACATTCTCCTATTCTTACACTTTCATCGTCACCCGGATAAATGATTGTAATACAATTGGTTGCCTCGTCATAAGTGCCATAGACTGTGTCCATATCATTTGTGATGGGTTCTTCTTTTATTTCAATTTCCCGTTTGAACGATCCCGGAGAAATCGATGGTCGTACTGTTAGTGTTTGCGATTGTTGACCTACACCAGATAATTCTGTAGTTGGATAGGATTGATAAGAGGGACTCATGCCTCTACAGACTGCACCGGTTTCCACATTTTCTGATGTCGACCCCACCATTCTGTTTGTATCATCAGATTCTTCAGAGGTATCTTTCTTGATGACGACCTGATACCAAATCAAATTAATAAATCTCATTTTACGGGAAATAATTCACACCATTCTGGAATAACCCTCACAAAAAATTCGCACGTTATACTCACTTGTCTAACTGATCCCTCAGTAGTTGCTTCCACTTCAGCGGTAACTTCGCGCAGAAGACTTTCTGCAAGTTCTTCGAGTCGTTCGAGGTAATCGTCGCATTGGATATCGCCAAAGAGTTCATCCAGAGGAGGTAGAGTGTCAGTATCTTCAAAAGGATCGCGGCACTTGCTGTTTGCATCGGTGACGGCGCCAGTTGTGTTGCTCCACCCTGCAGCAGAGAGTTAATAGGGGATACGGCTGATCCCAGTGTAGAAGCAGCACAACCGACACGACCCCGACACATCGAGCAATAACGTTCGTCCATTGAATTTTCATCGCGTTCTTTCCTCCAACGTTTGGACTCAGCAATCAATGCTTCGTTCTGGGCGCGTAACATAGCACATTCTCGAGTAAGGAATGCATTTTTCTCCATGAATGCATTCACGGTGTCTTCTAATTCGTCTAATTTAGCTTTTTTACGGTCGCGTGATGTCTGAGCAGCGACCCGGTTTTTTAACTTCCTGTTAACAGTACCAAGTTTCATCATCAGAAAAATTAGAATTTTTATGCTTATGATTGGCGATTCTGTACGTGATTTATTTCAAATAACTGAGCGGATCATATATGAAATATGCTATGTCTAATAACGATGTTATAAGACTTACTTCCGTTGAAGTTTTTCTTCCCATGTGAGATGATCAAGTCGCCTCTTCTTGCCTCTCATCCAAACACCCGTTGTCACAAGTTCACCGCCATAATTCTTTGTTTCCGATGGTAACTCCAGTTGCATTTTTTGCATTTTCCTATCATTTATTTTCGTGATTTTGTTTGCCAAAATTGATGTAGTGAACTCATTGCAATTGTTGGATGCTTTTACAATATTATTCGTTGAATTAGCCACGGTGTTTTTTTGCATGCCTCTTGGCAATGTAATAATCACACTCCGAAGTGAACTCATTATGATGTTTTTGTTAATCACAGTTGCGTCACTTATTTCCGATGATGTGAATTCAATATTTATGGGAATTCAAACTCTCAACTGACAAACCATCAAACTATTTTGCGAATAATTTTGCGTCCAGATGGTAAAATTTCAAACTGTCGTGGTCTACAGACAATTGTCATATGTCATTGCTCGTCGCTTGCCCCACCGAGTTGAATTCTCTAAGCTTAGTTCTTTCTGATGCAACAACGTTGATGTTCTCGAATAGACTGTGGATTAAACACTGGTATGCATTGTATATATCTCAAGAATATTCCAGCATAAATGACGAATCGCATTCATTGGAAAATTCGCTGTTAGTACGATGTGGTACACTCTGATTGGCTATCCAAAGTCTCCCACCAAGTTTATTGTCGTCATAGCTACGACTTTTCAAAACTATATGAACGCTTATCATTTATTCATCGCTGTTTGTTAGTTTCATCACTCCAACAGCTCGGAAGAATAAACTTAGCACGTCGTACTTCTTTTCGCTTATCTAATTTCACGTATTGTGTCCAATTTTACATACATCAATACTGATGTTACGTTCCGATATATGATTCCTTCAAATTCCTCATTAGTATCTATTCACTCTCGTTTTTCATCAAATATATGGACGAAATAGGGTTTTGACATAATCATTTTTATTCGTCATTTCTATGCGTTCCAAAACATCTAGAAATTGTCATATATACATAAATCACCTATGATGAAGGATGAGTTATATGACGCAAGTTGCATTGATAATAATGGTGCATGACGATGAATGCACCAACAGACTTTGTTGTGGGTACTGAGAGCATGCGTGTTTTTTCGTTTTGGCCCGATCAATGAATAATATGCCTGTGAATAGGAATCATTTATTTCGTCATCTTTCTTATCGAAATGGGTTCTAAAAATAATCTGAAAATCAAAAGGTCAAGTTAGACTGTACCGTTATTACTGTTCAACACTAATATCGCGAGGGGATTTTTTTGTTACTGATGGTCGTGCCAGTGAAAGAAAAGATTCTCTGACAATTCGGAGAAATATACCGGTTCGCGTTACTGTTGATAGAGAGGGAATGATAAGAAATTTCCTCCGGAATGGTTATTTAATACGATACCTTCAGACACATCCAAATGACTGGTTATGTGAGATAGTGTTGATTATTGATATATGAATACTGAGAGCGATAGCTTAACCTCAAAAACATTGCGTTTTCTATGTGGATTATATGGCTCTATCTACCATATGATTATCGAGGATAACGAAGACGTTCATACGGAGCGGCACTTCGTGTCTGTTGGTATAATAGTTCAATTTGAAATTCCGGAGTGTTGATATAATTGTTGAGACAATCGCGGACACAATTGATATTCTGAATGGATAATGACATAATCTATAAGTCTATCTTGAACAGTATTATCCCAAACAAAATATTTGACAACATGGCTTGTGGAGCCTGTGCGACTAAATTCACATTGTTCAAGAGAAAAGTGAGTTGATCGAGCATTCATTTGAATTTTTTCCATTTTTATGAACTTACAATTACATTTTCTTCACGGATAAACACCACCAAATATTGTTTTCTTTTTCGGTGCTGATGCTGCAGAAACAATGCAAAGATTGTTTGCGATTTTACTGTACAGACTGTGTCATCAGACGAGACGATCGCATATTGAGTTGTGGCAATTGCAGTATGCTGTCACGCAGGCCATTGATCAGATCACAAGTACTCCAAATGAAGTCGAAAGACATCAAACAGTATCTTATCGCTAAGAAAATCTCACTCCGAGGATGTGTAGGTGAGGAACAAATAAGGAAAATTTCTTATCATATTTTGAATTTTTGCACGTAAAAATATCCCATTAATGTTACAGAGAAAGAAGATTTAGTGAATATATTGATGCAGTTCGCGAATGGGACGGAAAGGCAGATGAGCGACGACAGAACTGAAAGTATTTTCGAGACATTGAGGTATATATTATATCAACTTCCGAATATGTTTGTTTATTCTTGGTCTTAACGAAAGATCAACATAATCGAGTATATTCAATAGACCGACAGATCGCTCAAGCCCACCATCGTCATCACCAAGACGATCACGAAGCCCTCCGATAAACGTAAGACAAACTTTCGAATCAGAAGAACGTCCACAATCTGAGTACGAACAGTCAATACATTCGCCGCCATCACTATCGTCCCCGTCGTCACCTCTGGCTTCACCGTCGTTATCGATGCCTCCTCGGAATTATGATGTGCAAATAGAAGAAGTTACTTCAGAAGAGAGTATTAGCGTCGCGCAGAGTCCAGAGCCGCTCATTACTGAACAAGATGATATACCACAAGAGCAAAGAAATTCACCAGTAATAGATGAAAGGGAAAACTGTACGAATAGTTCAACACCGATGCTAACTGAAATTCCAGTGGTAACTCTATCGTATTTGATCGTTTGAAAAATCCATCCATTGTGACTCTCCCTTTGTTCAATTACAGTGGACCGGTAATGTGAAAATAACAGACATAACTGATCGTTCGAACTTGGAATACCTAAACGTTAAACAACTGAAAGATCTCCTCAGATCGAATCGAATTGATTTTCGTGGCTGTGTTGAAAGATCGGAACTCCTTGATAGGGCTTCGAGACTTTGGGATGCTCATAATGAGTCGAATAAAGGTGACAATGAAGATTTTCATTTTAATCAATTTTAAGTGATAATCGAATTCATCACATCAGTAACGATGATTGCTTCATGATTTCAGACGTGGATGGTGAAGGAGTTTATGAAGAAAGTTTATGCAAAATATGCTGGGATTCGCCCATTGAATGTGTCATCCTTGAATGTGGACACATGGCTTGTTGTATAAACTGTGGTAAACAGATGAACGAGTGTCCAATTTGTCGTCAATATGTCGTCCGAGTTGTACGATTTTTTAAAGCATAAATTGTAAGTTGTGGGAGGGGGGTAGATAAATTTGAAAATCAATACGGCGCCTCGTTGGCTGGAATGAAAATATAGATCGCGAATACGTGCACAATCATGTTGTCATATTCGGAATACGATATACAGGCATATATATGAATTTATATGTTGAAAAAATTATTTTTTAATGGACAGCGGCGCATTTCTTTTTCATTCTTCTGGGTCACACATTGTGACAATTGATTGTGAAATGTGACGCTTCTACAGATTCAACAATAGCTCCACGAGCCACAGAAAGAACTCTTTCTCTTTCAAAGAAACATGAGAATTATTTATCATTGAATATAGGAATATACAGGTATGACTAAAAATAAAAATTTTGTTTCATACTATTTTCTCTTGATCTTTCATTTAGCGTACTCAGTAAACGATGCTATTGGAATGAATGCTCCTCAAATAGTTCCACTTTGCACTAAAGTGAGGAACGAACAATCATATTTGAACAGAAATTTTATGAAAAATCTCAGAACGTTTGTACAAGTTGGAAGGAAAGCAGATGAAATTTGAACAAAGAATTCTCATCTCTCCAGAATATTATCACTCATTATCTAATCGTGAAGAGATAGTTAATATCACAAAAATACCCTACAGATGATCTATATATCATTATTCAATACATTCATTTGTTTTCTTCTCGTCATTGCTGTTATCATTATTAATTTTATTTCAATTATTTCTATCATTTCCTGTTATAATTGGAGGAAACATTTTCTGATAAGTTTCGGTCGCGCAAAAAATCTTGAGAATGATTATCAGTTAATGACATGATTCAGTTATTCAATGAGCATAGAATCATACATTTCTCATGCATTCCAGCTCTCACGTTTCCATGTCATTATTGCACATTTTATCGCTGTACAGGCGGTGCCATTGCCATTCCAGGACCACCCATATGTGACATTGCAGTATTAGGTCCCAGAAGAACCTGCTTTTGCTGTGTGCGTTGCATTTCCTCCATTTGTGCCCTTTCAATTTCGATGATCATCGGTGCGAACAAAATGGCTGATGTACTAAATAGTACCCAAGTTGCAGAACAAGACAAGTTGTAGAAAGCTGTAAAAATTATAACACGATGAGACTTCCTTGCAAACCTAGTGATATCATAAATTTATATTAGCGAATCGATAATGATATTCAATGCATGAATCCCGAACAGATGTCGAATGTAGAATTTCACTAAAGTCTTTCTACAGAATTGAACGGCCACGCAAAACTGATAATATTCTTGCACACTACATTTAACACCGCTTTCTGTTTCTATAAATTCATGAGTCAGAATATATTCCGCGAGGAGTTAACTACAAGGGGAAGAATTCATGACAATAATATGATGATTAATATCAACCATTAGTATCTTCTCACATCTTCCTTCTATTGAAAAGCAATAATATTCAGAAATATTAGGATTGGCAGTAATTTTGGAATAACAACCTCGTGAGGAGCGACAACTTTTCCCTCTTCATAAGATGATATTGCCGAGATCGAACTCATATCATTTTCCATATCATAGTAAATTAACATTAAATGTACTTTTTCATGAAATAACGAATCTTACATTTGATACGAGAAGATAAACATGTTCCCAGGTTGTAGCCAAAATTGCGGAGATCTTCAGGGAGCATCTCTGTTAGACCAATCAATCGCTCAACCAAGGTTTCATCCTGTGAAATCAGAACATTTGTGAAAATTCATAAAAATTGATAAACTGTTGTGATGTTGATAAATTACATGAGAGAAGATTGAGTATTTCGTCTTATTCTAATATAGATATGAAATATGAATAATTGATCATCATATAAAATAACGTTCATGTCGATAGTTCACAAGAGAACGAAGTGAGGTTAAAGTCTGATCATTATGGAGGAGTGATGCCATAGATACAAAATTTGAATAGAAGTGGATATTGAATGAATTGTCATAGTACACAATGCAGTGTGCAGATGTTCGCAAATAATGTCACACTTAGTCTTTTCATACATAATTAATGCTCAATTGATGTTTTATTACCTCCTCATCCTCCTCTTCAGGGAGAATCGACTTGATTTCTGGTGAACGAATGTCACTGCTTTCCATCCCGCTATCCAGAACGTCAATCTCCTCGAGTGTAGCCATATAATACAATGAAAATGAAATGTATATCAATTAGAATATATATCAAGCGAAATTGTCGCAAACTTTCTCAATTCTGTACAGCGGCTGATGTAGTATAGGATATGATTCCTCACGTTTCCACACACCTATGCACGTGTGTACAGAAAAGAGTCGAGTACATATAATGGAGTGGGGGAGCCTGCGCGATTCTGAACCAATGAGCTGACTGATCAAGTCAATATCATGCGTGATGTATACTTCCCTTCATCACACGAGAGGCTTCAAATAATAATTTACTCACCGAAAGTATCCCGAACCTTTTTTGATTATTCGTCCACGATCTTCACCGAAGATGACTGCAATGATTGAATGTTCCGAATGAACGATTGAAATGACAATCGGTGGGAAATTATTCAAATTCAACAACATAAGATTAGCCTCTCATCGTTCAAAAAAAATTTATGCATATCAGATATTTTCTCTAATTGTCGTTCAGACATCTAGAGAACTGCCATTTGTCTAGTTGTTCTTCTGATGTATTTCTAATCAAGAATTAACATGTTCCCTTCGAATGATATTGACAGTGACATGTGACCCGGCAATCCATTTTGATAATATTGGTAATCATGAACAAGAATATTTGCAATTTTGAACGATGCATCGTTTCAGAAACTAGGAATTATGCATAATCGATTTCTTAACGAAGTTGTATTGGATGAACACATTTTACATTCATACATATGCGATAATAGACTACTGAAATTGTTCCCAAAGGCAAACATTCAATCGAATAAAATGTTCCATCGATAATCGATCAATATAGTCTACGACGTAGGAAATTCACAATAAATCTACGAACTTACAGATATTCATCAAAGATAAGGCACTATATGAATTTAGTAGGAGTGTGCATGTCATTTCAAACTTGAATGACGGTGTCAATTTTTCTATAATTCACCCGTAGTATAGGGGGTATTAACGGGAATATTCCGGGTTCCATTGAAATTATGGCGTTCCAGAAATAGAAAAAAAAAACGTGATGTCAATGAAACATTTCCTTGTACATCCAAGAATCATGAAGTGACATCGCTCTTCCTGACCACCAGTGAATGTAACATTTGTCACTGTTTCAACTTGATCTCGTTGAGACGTGTTTCATGGGGGGCAGGAGTTACTGTAAAAACATATACCCATGAAATTTTCATTGGCACGGGAAACCATCTCATTTGTCTTATTCACCACGATAATCATAATAGACAGCTCAAAAGTTCACAGGAATTGGAAATTGAGATGCTGTGATACAACATGAGTCTAGGTGTCAATCTGCGTCAGAGGATCCGGTGTGGAATGAGTGGTCAAATAAGAATTTCGAATATATATCTGTAGGCCGTCTAATATTCTAAAATCTTGAAAAAAGGTATGAATTCTTGTATATGTTTCACACGTAGATTTGGAATGTCAACAGTGTATATTCCTGTCGGTTCCCGACTCATCATTACAAAATGATCATACTCAGATGTGGAATGAATCTTGTGTCTTTTGAATACCAGACTTCGAATTCCACGTTGGTCGATGTTGATAGATAAAATCCAGCCAAGTGAACTCGCAAACATTCCCGAAGAATTAGCTTCATGTTATATACAAATCCAGATAGACAAAAGTAATCTGTTAGCAGGATACACTGTGAGCTAATGGGGTCCACAGAGACATTTTTTATTTTGTGTCAAGCCGCTAATCAATTCATCCGGGATATAAACCATGAATTCTCCACATCAGCACAGCCTATGAGTTGTTCTATACTAATGATCTCGCGTCAGGTACATACTAGAACTCGTCAGAGCACTGAATCTACTGTTAGCTGGCAGCTAGATTAGTCATCTCGTGGTGCGAGACAAATCAAATATTCAGCCATGTTAAGTTTATATCATACGGAATAGCGTCATAACTTCCAACACACTGTGCAAGATCGCCAATGTTCAAATATTTCCAGCCGGCGATACTATATACTGCAGGAAATCTCAACTGATACCTTGTCGTAATTTAGTTGTACGATTTGAACGTATCGACCTTGTATTGGTTGAGCAAGTGACCTAACTTTTGAGGCCAAGTAGAGGGGCTAGGATAATAATCATGAATGGAATCTCAATCATTGTGATGATGATAGTATATTGAACACTTGTCGGTGTTTCCATGTCTTGACATACTTCTCCTAAATTAGTGACGAATTTCGTAATTCAATTGTTGATACTTGTCTGTCTGTGATTGTCATTTCATGATTAGATCTGTACATGAAACTTCTGTATTCTCTAAAGCAAAATGTGCCCCATCAGAGTAATTTATCCCTCGAAGGTTTCCGATACTTCGCCTGTATCCAAACTCTATACATAGTCAATTGTTTACCGCGATTGATCTGCAATCTTCTATCAACAATGTTTGATTCTTCTTCAAAATTAGATCCAATGAACAAGTCTCTTATGCCATCCTGCGTGAAAAAATAAGCTCTGGTCCCGTCACCTCTGGCATAAAAGTTTTCTGCCAAACATCGTCCTTTTTTGAATCTCAATTGAGCCATATCAAATCTGCCATAATCTCTGAATAGGACTAATCCACCAGGTTTCAAATATCGATGAATTTGCTCGATGACGTGCTTCTGCCTGAAAATGAATGTTATGAATATGCAATTGTTTGAGAGGTTATGAAATGCACATTTCACGTACTTGCTAGGATTTATGCTTGAAAGAACAAAGATCAAAAGGATGATATCCAAACTCTCATCATCGAATGGTGGATTCCATTCATCCTGTGTAGCATCTAAAACGAAAGCTTCACATCTAGAAGGATCATATTTTTCATGTTGCTGTAAAAGTTGTATAGCAGTTTGTGAAAAATCACACCCATATACAAATAAATTTGGATTGGAGTTATATGTGAGTATCGGAATGATAGTATTTCCAACCCCACAACCAATTTCGAAAATTTTTTGTTCATCAGCAACATTGTTATCTACCGTCTGAACAGTTTCACAATCCTCAATGTGTTGTGGAGCTAATTCTGGGAATTCAGTGAACAACCAATGCCGGTCTTTGAAAAATCTATTCTGATGTATTCCATAAAATCCATCCCAGTATTTATCTGCATCTCTCTCATACTTTTCCCGTTCTTCTTCAGTGATATTTATGACAGAATTTTCAGCCACTTTAAGTTCAGCCAACTTTTGTTGTTCATCATTCCATTGGACATTGTCCCTAGGAAAAAATGAAGATAGATTTGAGTCCCACATAGATGGATCGTTTACATTCATTAGAAACTTACCATGCATTGTGCTCGAAAATGTTATCATTCTCTGTAAGTGTTCTATTACCAAATATTGGACGTTTATCCTGTCCCTCTGTACTTTTTGTTGCCATTTTCGGAGTTGATTTATTTACATTGATGTCGGGATAACCACGTGAGAAAGATCTTACACCAGGTCAATATCATACTCATCATCACTTCTCTTCACATTTGAAAAGGCGACAGTGACAGAATTGTAGAAATTCGTGTTTGTGACACACCAAATTCACGGTCCGGAACTATGGAACATAACTATACATTCATGCACTCCGAATCGGATGATTGAGGAGAAAGAAAAACATAAGTTGATTCGGGGAACATGCGATTTGAACCAAGTGAGATGTTATGAATGGAAAAAACGGGAAAGTCTTACTAAGAGGATGTTTGAATCCATGAATTCGACTGGGTGAATTTGCAAGATTAAAATAACACAATTCGGTGGGAATAGTGTAAGGGATATGAATAATGAACTCGTTGCGACTCATATCAAGTTTAAACATGAGCGACATTAGTCACGGGAGTAGAACGGAATGATATGTAGAACGATAAACTACTGCTTCGTACAGGCGGTGTTCTGAGATAGTGAACGAAATTATCCAACCACATCAGAAGATTGAACAATTCATGTCAGATCAAGGAGCATTCGATAATTTTCTTTGAAAGTGAACACGAGAATCTGGAACATCTGTAGATAAAATCCATAAACGATCATTCAATTGCTCTGTAACACCAAATAATCTTAGTACCAGCTAAGTTTTCCATGCCATTCATGATCGCTGTATTCGTTTGACTGAACTTTCAAAGCTCTTAATGATAATATAACTAATCAAACATATAATGAAATTCCAGGGTAATGAAATAACATTATTACGATGCATTTTCAACTCGACAATGTATCTTCATATAAGTTCGACTTCTCAGTACCGCCGAACTTGCGATCATCTCAGGAGTTGGAGCATATACATGAATAAATAGTTCATTATTAAGGAAATCCGTATATTGAATCCAATTCACTGAAAGAAAAAAGGGTCGTAAATATCTAAGTGGTGACACTATGAACAACTCTGAAACGTATCAACGTACCTAAATCTAAAAGAACAAAAATGGGAGAAGTTTCCTCTCCTTTACTTTCCACCTTTACTTCTAAACGAGCAACATCTTCTGACACCGATTTCCATCATCAAAAATTTAGAATCATTTTCAGGATATTGGCGAACTAGTACTGGTCCCAACTGTTCCAAATCACTTTCATATTCTATCATTCCCCGTTGGTGAACTTCATGCAGCCGGTAGTTCGAACGGTGCAGGCCTAACCATCATTGCCCGGGGACGACAATTTGGCAAATTTTACCAAATAATCCTCATCTACATCTACAGTATTCTTTGGTCCTATGGATTGCGGTTTCTGGCATTTGATGGATACTTCTTCAATTAAGAACTATAAATACTTTCTTCATCTCTACTTTTTATAGTTACAATCCACAATCAAAAAACCCAACTAGCGAAACGCCAATTATTTCAGTACCGTTCAGGTTTCGATATCAGCATTCCAACTCCCAAGGTAAGGGTAATTTTGCTACAGAGCACTGTATTATCGACAACAGTAGACTATATTCACAATTACAATTTTGATGCTTCTCATTCGTCAATTCTGCCGATTCCACTGCTCTCGTCAAATGATATTCTTATAGTATGCCGAATTTGCCGAATCAACTCCGCATGTTATTGAATTGCGTGTTGACAAATTTTCTTCACCGCCCTCATACATCATGTTCCACCTGATTCAAATCACATATGTCCCAAGTTGACACACTCACGTTTCTCAGCATTCGACAGATTCAGAGTCTATGGTTATTTTGGTGTTTCACATCTTTGTATTGTCGTATTCGTCGCATAAAAAATCGCTCTTCACATTTTCTCCACAGCCACTTCTGTAAGAATGGAAATTATAACAATCGATCACGAAAAGCTTGCCATGAATCCTTTTTCTTGGAAAATCAAAAATCAAAGTTCGTTCGATAATTCAATGCATGATTCTTGGCATTTCCACTGTTTTATTGAACACAAGGAAAATGCAGGGATCTGAAACAATTGATATATGCTGGATACAACATAAAACTATAAGTTTGACTTGGCGGTTGTCTCTGGTTACAAGTGATTTCCAGTTGATGATCTTCATGATTTTAATTAAAAATGGAACGCGGATTATTGATGGACACCACGACATGAATGATTGGATTGAGTATGATAGAAATAATTACGAAGCTGTAGATATTATATTCGTACTTCAATGATACGAGAGGGAAATGGTCGTCGAATTTCAATAATACATATATGGAAATGCTGAGAAGAAATACTATGTTATCGATGACGACATTGGAGATCTGAAAGCGGTGATGCGAAATTGGTTCTCACAACGATCTTCCCCTCAGATGCAAAATCTGTGAACAATGCATTACATTGATGGGAAAAATAACTGAAACAAAATAACTCCCAGAAACAACATACTCCATTTTACTCTTTGTTAGTAATTGAAAAGAGTAATTTGTACAAAAATTTCATGGAGGAACATTCTGTTGGAGTGTGACACCTGAGGCGCAATGTTGACTCACTCAATCATTCCTCACTACGATTTTGCGTGAATATTCTGCGCGGCACAACAAAAGTTTCTAAATTTGCGGAGGTGAACATGGAAGAAGGATAAATCGAGAATATCACATTCCGAATACATAGAATAATAGGAAAGTGATTCACCAATATCAGAGTTGAATGCAGGTACAACTTGACAGACAAATGGAGGAGAAATGAAATTGTGTGAAAAAACTTCGGCGGATGCAGTACCTCAATCACGTCACTATGCGTGTCAATTGATATTCGAAATGCGTGATGTGTGCAGGGGTGTTGCCATGTTTTTCCACATCGCTGTCTCCCTCATGTCTGAAGCCGTTGAGGTCCTCCCGAAGGGTGGATCGATACACTTCGCCACCACCCTTCTATATCTTCTTGTCTCCACTCACCGACGCACGTATCCACTCACCAATGACGACCAAACCATGTCCACCCCCGCATATTTTCATATATGGAGGTATGCTTAAAGAACATCCTATATGGAATTCACCTCCAACACAAAATCGCATGCACAATTTATTCGCAACATTAATATGATTTTGTGTCTATCTACAACAATTTTCCTGGTCCTCTCCAACTTTGTGTGTCTGGCAATCTTCATAATGAGAATCTTCAATAAATTTCATATCCTTTTTTTTTATTAATTGTTCCTTCCGAACACTTCGTCGATACGGAATCTTTTTTTTGCTAATCGAGATACATTTTTGAATGCTATTTTTGAGTAGAAGTACGGTCCTTTTCACAATTGTTATTCACAATTTCAGATTAGAATCGTCTAATTCAGACGCACACATGAGAAACATTATTTTACCGCCGTTTTAACTATCTGCGAGAATTTTTCCTCAAATTCGCATCCCGTTCAACAGTGGGTGATTCATCGTCGTTCCTCTCAAGGAATTGAAACTGCCATCTTAGTAACGTTACCTATGTCTTAATTCAAATTGATCTACGAAAGAAGTGGGCCGCACAGTTCCCGCTTCCAGGGCGGTTTTCTTGGACATCCTCCTGGAAAAGCCATTCCAATGTGAGAGATGTGCAGAGAGATATTGAAGTTTTCATGGATATTCCTCCAAAAACTCTTGGATACTATAGGAAAGAAAAAAATTTCTGGAATGTTCTCAGTCAATGACTGTTACTCGAATCGAAGCAGTTTATTCCTATAAATACTGAACTGCATCAACATTATAAAACAATCATGTACTGTCTCAGTAGATAGATTCGACGCGGAATGCTTTACATACATGCTTTGTTTGACATTGTTTCGATTCCATTAAAAACGATTAATTTATAAACAAACGTGACTAACGAGGCAAAATCATATAAGTACAAGAATTCTTGTGCATAACTGCAGTTGAATTTCATGAAACATTCTCTTTGGCCTCAGATTGTAAGAAACGAAATAAAAAATCGTGAGCTTACTTCATCACACCTGCTGAGGCAATTGACATTGGAGAATGAATTGAATTGAGAAATGAATTTACCAGAATACCGGGCGAAAAAGGTGAATAGCTCTATTGAGAAACAGACTGATAGACAGCGACGCCCGAGGGTTGAAAATGGGAGAGTTACGCGCGTTATTGAGCGAACCATATTCCACAAAGCGCAGACGAGAGGGCAACCACCTCGCAGGAGCAGGCGGCAGGAGAGAGTAGCATTAACAGAGAGGGGGCGTATGCGCACCGCACAGATCACAAATTTCCTGCATCCCGCTTTGATACACCCTCTCCGTCCTTTCTGTTGTATAGAAAAACATAAACGATAAAGTTACAAAATCTAGTGGAGGGAATTTTTTTCAACAATGCTCCGAAAACCAGTAATGCTTGTTTCTCAGAATCAAAACTCACCATACCAACATGTTGTGGAACAATATATGTCGTCTCATTGGAATGAATCAAATCACCGCGATATCGTCAACCTTCTTTTTCCATTGTATCAACAGAACTTTCCAAAAGTGTCTCATGATACCCTACTAGACAGATCTCATTGCACTGATTTATTTTTCTGTCGTCTGGTGCAAAGGGACGAGTCGAGTCTCCGAGGGTGAGTTGGCTCACTCTGTCTGATGTCTTCTGAGCTCATGGAGAATTCATGTATATATATATATGTAATCAAGAGAGAGGGAGAGGGAGGAAACGACAGTCACTGGAGTCTCACATCGACAATGTTAAATAGAGAAAATAGGGACTGGGGTTGGAAGTTCTTGGTTATGTATATGTAAGTGGATTTTCTCTGGCAGTCTGGCGTTGTATAGTATCGTAGTAGTGGTGGTCGATTTAGAGGTATTGGAGACTTTCCCCCTCGCGTAGAAACGTCAGGGTCCAAAGATCATGCGGGCGATGACCTCGAAGGTCTGAATTCACCCATTTTTTCCTCAGCTTTTTACTAAATCCAATAGAATATTCATCATGATTTTTTTTTTCTTGTCAGCTATACCGATATGATAATGATTTTCATGTTTCTGACATTCACAAAGATGAATATAGAAAAATATTTCAAATACACTTTACTGTTCGTATGAACAATAGTATGTTCAAACATTTCATATGTAACAAGAATCTCGACGGATGTTTTAGTTACTGCAGTCGGTTTTTCATTCAGCATCGACTTTGATGACCCGCATCGAGCGCGTATGGTGGATCAATAAACCACGCGCACACATTTTTTGTTTCCCATGATATTTCTTTCAGTCTCCCCCTCTCTAGTTTCCATCTGCCTTTCGTTGAGAAATATTTCATAATCGATGTCATATATGCTGGCTTCATATATTTTATCTCAGTGCGCATAATTCAGTTTTTGAAATTCGGATATCTCTTACTATCCTCGTCTTGCTCCTCCACACCGAACTTCGAAACGTTTGTAACAATGTCATCTGTGAATTATCGCCCTTGGAAAATGGCAGATTAGTCAGCAGATAAAAGAATTCAATGCAGAATCGTTCATACCAAGTAGATCAATACAACAAGATTCACGTCTTCTGTAATGTCGGCAGAAGATATTTGTGTTCTAATTTCCTCGAAGCTATTCCGAATGCACCTGCATATTTTTTGAAAGGTACATTCTCCAACTCCCTCACCGGATCCGCTATACGCTGACAAGAATAATAGTGATGAACGAAATCAACTAGGTGTCAATGACAACGGACATGCTGCTAATGAGAAAACTTTGTTGCGTGAACATATATATACCCGAAGATGGGATTCCCAAGAAGGGGACAGGGAGCCCTTCCACTGAAAATCGATAGTCGAGTGGCCAGTACTACGTACAATCATACCAAATTAATTGACCCTGCAACGACTCACTCTCCTGCCCACGTGAAAAGTTGGCAGCAGTAACAACGATAGTCTTCAATGTTATTACAGGAATTTTGCTCAGTATATAATGTTCTTAAAGAATTATACAATGTCATAATGAGGTTTTTTGTTCTTTCTTCATTTATCCGGCTTCAAACAGCTAATCCGATTATCATGCGTGTCTAAAACCAAGAAAAATGAAATACTTCAGGAAAAATGCTAAGAATCTTCATTTTGTCAATTTTTTTTCTATGCATCACAGAGAATACAATCGAATATATATATATATGTGTGCGTGTGTGCTTATATATCTCCATATATATCTACGATGTGTTTGTTCTATTTATAAAGATCACGCAGAGGGCAATTGACCGAGCAGCCTTGACTTTCTGTTGACCCCGCCACCTCGTCTGGAAAATCGGGTGCATATCCTGGACTAGTTGCTAATATTTTCAACAACAATATTATTCATTCACACGTGATACCTTTTGGAAGTTATTAGCTCCTGAATATCTGATCAGTCGTCCATTGATGAAACCTTCTCCTCCAGTAACTCATACAGTTGTCCCGAGTTTGAATATATTTTCTTCCATTCGAGTATTTCGTGTCATATCTATGATTTCTGACAGAGATGTAAGAACGGAAAACTTCAGCGTCAAGACATCAATTGTAAATTAACAATGCTGAAAACAAAATGAATTTCCTGTAATGCAATAAACACACTCAAATGGTATCAAACAAATATGAAGATATGTTTCGACGACGCTGAGAGGCAACAGAATCTTCATGCAACGAATACAGACATATAGAGAAGCCAAAGGCCTTGACCTCGTCCCCGAACATCAATGCAATGGAAAGCCTTCAAATCGAACTCATGGAGCAGTAAGATTTTCGCACGAGATGAAAGGGAATGTGTCTAGTACGCATATGTGATTATCAGTCGTTCTTTTCAGACCCCATAACTGACGAAACGGATCAGGGAGCTACATCTACTCTATATACACTGCAATTAATCCTACAGTCCCATCCATGTTACGTATTGAACAGAAAGCGACATGAATTGCTTTTGTGTGAGGGTTTCGCGTAGTGTGTGTATGTAGCTGGGAAGGGGAGGGGGGTATAAAAAAAATGTGAAAAGTACGGCGGATCGATAATCAAGCGAATTTTGTCGACTTCACGAACGAGCCATAACGCTGCACATGGTGATAAAGAGAGAGGGGAGGAATACCGCGGTCGAGTGGGAGTAAGATGAAAGGCGGGGGCCGTGCAATTTGCGGGGGTGAGTGCACTCACCACCTCATACTTTACTTCTTCATATTCGTTACTTAAGATGGCGTTGCTGATTGCACATTTTGTAGTTCAACTGTTATTCCCATCAAAGAAATTTGGAATTCACATCACTTTAAACCTAATATAATTATGTCTTGCTCCTATTCTCATTGATAATAACTAATGACCATAATCGGTATCAATTGTAATGATTTGGATTAATGACGAATAATTTCCATCATTGCTATTACAGTTTGCTTCGTCGCAATTAGACGCAACCAGTCATAGTTCGAAACAGTTTTGCCAACATAACTACTGTATCAGTATGTTATAGAATCAGATGGCGCTGCGAACAGTGTATTGTCAATGGCATTCTATCTAACCTACGCAATGACCAACATCCAATTGCTATCCTCTTCTCACCGCCAGTTATTGCGCATGATGGTCTCATACTTTCTCTTTGTCCATCCTCACACCAGTTCGACCTCGTGACAAAGTACAGAGTCACGGGCGCGGCCGTCGTCTCTCGTCTTGTAAGTCCCCTCCAAACCCACCATTTTATGTACCACAGGTTCGCACATTGTCAGCCATGTTTGTTCATGCTATCTCAATACGTCTAGCTGCATATGCCGTAAGGGAAAATGAGATAGTGAACAGAATTCAGGGGACGATCAAGTGGCGCCTCCATACGGTCATTACGTCCAGTTTCAGTAAAGATGGGCGAATCTCGCCGGGCAGTAGCTTAGACTCTACCTTCAAGACAACATCATACTATCCAATGTTTCTCAATTGTTCGCGAAATTGAAGGGGTGAATTTTTAAGTCTGTCACGCGATATTTAGTCATAATAACGCGGTCATTGTATACATACATAAATAT
>JABMBR010000952.1:0-31639 GCA_018881525.1 Meteorus sp. PSUC_FEM 10030008
ATATATATATATATAGAGTATTCTTTCAATGTGCAATTAACTATGGTGTGACATGATGACATATTCATTGCATTTTTGACGTAAAATCTATAGGTAGATTCGGGATAGGTTTTTATAATATTGGCAATTATGAATACATTCATTTTGTTGAGCATATGCATTTTTTTTTATACAATCCTTCATATTCTGATAGTTTAACTCCTGCCGATATGTCAAATTCATCGAAACTGTAAAAAAAAAAGGAGCGAAATTACTGCCAAGGCAGGAACTACTATATCTATATGAATTGATTACGTTTAGATCATTCATTTTTCAGTAATTAGTGAAGATGAGAATATGTTTGATTCAATATAATTCGTATATCCTTGACTCCGTATGTGATTTGTGAACAATCACAATACACTATTATGAACTAGTCGTTGTGTAGAAAGCTGAAAATGAGAGAAATTCGTGTGTCAAATGATTGGATTATAATGGGCGTATATACTTAATAGCGATTAATTGCAGCTAGAGACTAATATATCTCATTTGCAATTCCTGTTAACGCATATGATGAATCAGCTCACGACTCAGTATCAATTTTTCGGATGTTTATTTTTAAGCGTATGCAGAAACTGAATCAATTCACTTCTTTCGAATCAACATTTACTGCAACATTGTGATAATATGTTTCGAAATAGAGTGCTATTCAGATATAATTTAATGATGTCCTGAAAAGCAAAAACTTCATTTGAAATATAGAGTATTCTCAAACTTGAAGCAACCGCGCTTGAAGTAGCGTGCAAAAGCATACCGTCAGAAAACTCTGAATTATTGTACACTCATTGAAGATATGATAATACAATTACCATTAAAATCTGAAGTTGATTGACCGTCTCAAACCCGAGATAAACTCAATTAAAAAGTTGATCATTAACATGGTATGTATGCACCCACCGCAATTTCTCACCGGTCTTTTAGTCATCAAAGAAAACGAACCGTAAGAAATTAATAAGAAACTGAGAGTCACTTAATGCTCCTATTTTGAATTTTTTGACAAATAAGAAACAAAGAATATTGACTGCCTTATTGTTAGTTGATAATAAATTATTGTCGATAAATTGTGGAAAAGTATACACACTAGCAAGGTGAACAGAGAAAAATTGGCAACATTGTATGCGAGTATAAAATATTATTCGCCCGGTAAATTCAAACGGACAGAGAAGTGTATATTCAATGATTGAATATGAGGGTAATGGTTCTGCGTGTACAGTCTCAGACATAAATAATGGCGCGTTTTGCTATAAACTTGTGTACTCTCACCGCGCGCACAGTTCAAAACTTTCTGATAATATTGTACTACGACATTGCCTCAAGAGTCAAGGTTCAAGCAAATATTGGAAGCTCATGACAAACAATAGTGGCAATGCCACTGTGGCATTCTAAAGTGGGGTTATATTATATTTCATAGGTACGTGGAATAGGTAAATCCGTTTAATTGTTTGCTGGAATCAGGTGTAGTCATTCATCGCACACAGAGACAATCATAATAGATTATAAAATGTTATCGTTGGAAGATGCTAGAAAGCAGTTCGACAGTATAATGATACGATTGGATGAATCACAACGGGATGAATTATTATCAGATGCAATAGAAACGTGGTCGGGCCTTAAATTCGGAGCTCATTCGGGTTCGATTATTTTCACAACATGACTCATAACAACAATTCTTCTCTTATGGAAAAATCAACATATCCTTTGTAGACAATGAAGATAATTTTGAAGATGATGGGAACACCTTGGACGATCCAGCAGCAAAATTGAACTCTATAGCTAATAGCATTCGGGGAAAAGTACCGTTCGATGGCATTTTTCCATCAGAAACCATGATAACCCCTAGAAAAGGAGAGGTAATTCGATATGAACAAATCGGTCCATATACATTGTGAGATGGATATTCAGGAGTGCGTGTCCGCTTAAAACTACATTTAGAGGATGTTTTCATAAATAAACACTGGCATTTCTTCACATCTTCGATTCCAAACACATACACCGATTGGGTTTAATAAAATAATTTCTCGAATAGATGTACAAAGTAGCGTGATACGCACAATTTCTTGATTATATACACGCAATGTAGAATTGCTCCCTCTCTCACTTTCTCCCTCATATTGTCACCCATCATGCGTTTCATCTTTTTTCTTTAGAACTCAAACTGTTATCCAAATACCACTGTGCACGTAGATGCATTTCTTTATAGCGATGACGAAGTCGATGAACTCGAGAAAGAAGGCAAACTGAATCGATATTATTGCAAAGATTGTGGTTCAAAGAACATCGAAGCTCTGGGTGAGTCTGAACTCATTTTTTTTTCATTTGCCTCGAATTATCTGTTATTTTTAAATATATAATCCATTCGTTCACATCGCCAGTTTTCATATCAAATTCATTTTCGAGAGAGGATTTGTATTACATATTCGATACTCTCCTTCCAACGCTTGATGGGATGACTGTTTTAGATGTGGGTTCAAGACTGGGTGCAGTTCTGTATGGTGTAAGTATTATTTTAGACTCTATTCACTCTAACACAATTGCATTCGGATATTAAATCTCAATCAAGCATATTGATTACCCAGGCGTACGTTTACACCGATGCAACCAATATAATTGGTATAGAAATGAATAAAGACATGTGTGATGTACAGAATGAGGTTGTAAAACAATTCAAAATGGATAAACGCATTGAAATTCGTCACAAACGAATTGAGAATTCAGCTAATGAACTGAATTCGTCTGACGTTATTATTCTCAATAATGCATTCGAATTTTATTTGTCAGAAGAAGAGCAAGTGAGAGTCTGGGAAATTTTGAAAGAAAATATCAAAAAAGGATCGTACATAATATCTCGACCAAGTTTAACCACCGTTCTATCGAAGCTCAATACCAGTATTGAAGTCAACGAGTGGGTGGAGAAAGTTACGGCAGGAAGTGTGAATGAAAAAATGAAACGATATGATTCGAAACCTGATAAGTACAGCGATAATTCCATGGATATTATATGTTATAAAGTTTTATAAACTTTTCTTCACAATCAATATAGTCATAATCACAAATTCATGCAATCCTTCGATTACTTCACAAAAATATTTAAGACGAATGTTGATTCGAGAATTCAACATCATAACGATGATTCTATATCATGGTTGTACAATTGAAGAAATGCCATATTTGGAAATATTGGATGTCATACGAGAGAATTTATCTAAGGAGGAATAAAGAGTAATAATGAATCCAGAACAAAAAGTTGTATTAGTCCAAAATGAACTAATATAATAGTTACAGTTTCATAGAGGATATACATTGTGTTACTTCATCTGTTAACGTTCGCCCAAAACACAGTATGTACAAAGTAGATTCAATAAATTGGAATTCAGTTGAATTTCGCGAGATGTGTTTTGTATTCTGGTACCATATGTGTGACCACCAATATTGGATATCCTCACTCTGGATATTAATCAAATACCATTAACCGTATGTTGATTGGATGTTTCTTATTTTTTCCTGTACATAGATATTCTTCAACATTGAAATCAGAATAAATTTCTAAAATTCTCATTCTAATAAACATCTGAATGAGACATTTTAATTTTCAATCTGATGGAATCCATTGTATGAGTTCCATCCATTTCTGAATGATTTGGTGGCCATATATAATTCCATATATCAACTCAGAATTACCTTAGAATGCTTTTCATGCAAATACAACTTGATGTCATACTTCCGTTATGAGTGTTTTATAATATGCAAATATATATTTGTTCGCTTATTTTGCACAGTAATCAGTGTTGGGCGAAAAATTTACACGTATATCAATATCAAATGACATAACGATTGTAAAAGCGAGAAATTTTACTATATATCTGGTTATGCATTATAAATTGGCAAATTCAAATGATCATGATAGAAGAAGACGAAGTAGAAAAGACTCAACGGCCGCTCCAACAATATCATCCAATCGGAACTTTCTCGTTTCTCCGACGTGCATTCGATACATGCGTGTCGTCAATTGAAATAGGTGAGTACATTCAACTATGTAGGGCCATAACAGTGGTGCTATGGCCTAACACCATTGTCATGGCCCTGCATACATATACTTCACACAGATTTCTATAAACGTATCGAATGTCACGAATGAACTCGTCATTTCAATCATTCGCATGAATATGACCTGAATATTTGAAATAAATCCGATGATTCTGATGGGTCACTCACAGGACATATCAATCTCAGCGTTTCGCCCTATCTCAGAAAGAATCACTCGTCACATTGAATCTTGGAAGACGAAATTTATTGAACTTGCGCTTGCACACTTAAATCAGTTTATTATATATACATTTAGACACAAAAATGAGCGAGAGTTTAAAATTAGAATGCGCTCTGTCTTTATCCACCATTATCTTCGGCCGAAGAAGTCCTCATATATATCCAGGTGGATGCAGTTATACTATATAAATATTGAATGAAAGACAGATTCTCAACCCATCGTAATATCATATAACAGAAGTCTGTAGTCTGGAATATACAGCCACGAGAGTACGAGAAATTTTAGCTGAACGAACAATACTCATTAATTGAAACAGGGCAGAAGTAACTGCATGCAACTTCAATTAAATATGTGCGGCATGACGCTAAAATCTTTCGATATCGCGATGAGCCTGGTTATACTCCGATTCTGCCTCCAATATTAGCCCCACATTGAGCGTAAGACGAACAAATCAGATCAAACGAGAGTGTACATAAGTACGGGTAATGGCCGCCATCACCGGCAACGATACAGACGTCTTTGTTTGTTCTCTGTAGAAGTCATCATCAGTACCATTTGCAAATATTGATGTTGCACCGAAATCACCATCTGAAATACAGTTTACAGTGGGTGATGTTGATTATGTTATGTATGCAATTGTGTCACTGGCAGTTGATACATGTAAATATGTATTATCGTGTACGTGCGTAGGGGTAGTGGGCGTATGGGTGCGCATATATATATATATATCCATGACAAGAATACTCAACGGGCCAACGTTCTCCAATATCTATACTCCTTGCGTTTGTCAAGTACACGTAACTTTATCTCATCTGATACTATAAGCAAGTGTTGGATAATCGACAATTATAGACTCAATATGATTCACATGAAATCTCGAGCTTTCTCTTGGTCACAAAATATCACGACCGATTTGGATTCGAATGAGGAGAATGAAAATCACGATCACCTCGATATAAAAATGCCACCGATATCTGGGACACTCAACAAAAATCCACAAAACGAAGAAGGCATAATGTCAAATACTGACAGTAGAAAAACATCGGCCACCATATGTTGGAGTTCGGGCTCATCATCTTCGATTGATGAAGATAATCATATTTCAAAATGGCAAAAACACCGACCGAAATTCACAGTTTCTAGGTGCTGTAGTGCCGACACTGCTGTAATCAGCGATGATAATCATAATGAAGGTGAATATATGCAAAGCTGCAAAATGATATTTCTATCTGAAATTTGTTACAGAACGTGAGTTCGCATGTTAATGGCGACAGTTCGTTTAATACTGATCATCAGTATATTTGAATAGTTACTGTCTGACGAATACTTCCTAACAAAAAGCAAAGCATGAAGTGAATTCTCATCTACACTTGAGGGTTCATATTGCCACAAAACACGAACAAAATTTTGTATTTGACAAGTGTGTGTTAACAATTGACATCACTTGACTCATTCTGTGAACAATCCATAGTGGCCTCCACACTCCCACAATGTAGAAAAAATCTACCCAAATTCTTATCATCGAAAATAGAAAAAGATAACAAAATAAAATGAAATAAAAATCTCACATTCATTCCAATCAGAATTTCCGAACATTTGATGGAAATTCATTATTTTTTTTCAAATTTCAGGATTCAGCACTTCAATACTTAGTGACAGGAATAACTGTGGTTGTACCAATGGGGGAAGCCGATATCGGAGAACACCAAGTGTTGTTGTTAGTGATTATTCAGATTATTCGTATTTTGACGGAAAATTTGATCATAATGACCTGGAATTTGAAAAATACGATTGCATCAGTGGGTCAGCTAGTCAAACAAGTAGTAGCTTGTGCTTGGACTGCAATGATATTAACGAATTCCAAGATTTTTCACTCACTGCCAATTGCCATTTACTCCAAATTTGTGGTGAAAGACGTCATTCTGATTCTTGTTGCGTGTCCTTAAGCTCAAACGAGTCCTCGTGTATCAGCACTTGGTAATTATGACAATGCACTTTATAGGCTGTTCGAATATCTACGGCCATGATAATTGGTAAGACTATGTAAATGTTCGATAATCACTCTTAATTAATATACAATGATATATTCGAACATAGCACGAGTAAAGATACAAGCGGAAGAAACTCATGTGCCACAACACCAAATGCATATGAATTTTCAACTGGAACACAATGTTCTTTATACGAATATTGCTATGAATTCCAAATAAACAAATCTACGATTTTCGAGCATCTGAATGTACCGCCGGCCCGTAAAGCTTCTAATTGCTCGACAAATTCCAGTGTAAGTGAGGACGACTTTGGAGTCACCGAACTGCTGTTGTTGAAGGGGCCACAGGTGATAAATTTCACTTCATTGTTTTTATTTCATGTATATTGATTCACTTTTGTTCGAGTAATTCAAAATACGGCTGAATCATAGTATAGATATTGAATATTTAACGAATTAACGAAAAAAAAAGGACGCCAAGATAAAGATATTCCAATGACCGATTGCTTCTGAAAGAAGGTCTACAGGTGACCGGCTTCTCAAACGGTTAAGCAATTGACTTGTGCTGACGACGAAAATTCTCTTTGTTGATAAGAAACTTTTCGAAAAAATTCGCAGTATTTTTCTCCTCTCAATCATAAGTCTACCGAATTGTTGATGACATATCAGTCATCCGGAACAATATTACATCTTATGACAATGCCAGAGGAACCAGAAGAGGAAAATGCATGTCTTATTGAATTGTTGGAAAAACTTATGTGAAAAATGCCCACTATGCGAATATCTTTTCATCAATCGTTTATTTCTCTACTTTGTGATGTCTTTAATCATCAGAGAAAGATATGAGGGGAAATAAATTCCACGAATGTATAAAAGACGCATACAACAGAGAAATGAAAAATTTACATGCTCACTTGATCACATGTCGCGGGAGATAATGGGTGCGAGACCACGAAGCCACGTGCATCACCTTCACAAATCCGCTAATACCACAGTAAATCGCGAACAAGTTCCTCAAGTAATGGTCATGACAGTACAAAGCATTCTCATCATCCAATGGAAGTTAATGTAATTCAGAGATAACTGTGATCTATCAGCCATGCCAACGAATACAATTATCCGATCGATGTCATAACAGAAATTATGATGGGAGAGAGCACAGTACGGATTGTCATAGAATATCTTAATGACACTGTGAGACTTTCTCATGGACGATTCATTTAGAGATAGTGAACGCTGATTTCGTGATAACAAAGGACATTGATACTGTGAACGCAATGTGAAGCATATGAATTGATTATACCTGGTGATCAGTATTAAGTCATTGAAAGTCTTCAAAATTACTCGTCGTTGAAGGGCCTGCGAGGTCGGTTAGATATCACTCCTAAACATCTATGTACAGTGTCATCAATATTTCGCATGGATGGATGACTTGTCGGCTGGTAACAACGCAAATACCTATATACACTCGCGTTAATTAACTTTACTCCACCCCGAATACAATGCCGTGTTCACATCGACGAAGTTTCTTCGACATGTAGTAAACTGGCAAGTAATGACGCAATGAATGAATTACTGAAGAAAAAACAATAGTGAGTGATTATATTTCCAATATTTTTAATTGTGCGAATTGGTGAAATGAATTCCACGATGTTCGACATTTTTTCAAACATTAATCAATAGTTCACCGAGAATTAAATAATTTTATTGACGACTCATCCTTCAGTTGTATATCATTAGTAATCGAGTTTGACTATGACAATACAAAATGATCATTTCGTAAATCTTTCATGAACGTTTTCGAGAGAATCTTATAATTTTGAGGTAGCATATAGTCACACCTATCTAATACGTCAATTACATTGAGCATAATACGATAACCCTCCGTGAATCATTTGACCTTGGAATAAAAAAAAATTTATGAAAAAGACATGCATTTGTTATCACCTCGATAACAATTCATAGTTCAAACAAATTCATCATCTTTGGATGATAGGAACTAATATTAATGTCACAATAAACAGCAGCAATTAATATGTAAGATCTGCCCGTCTGGTTGACATGTACAATGAGGAACATCATGGAGAGTCCTTTCGGACTCATCCGTAGTGTAGATTGATGTCTATTCACATATATGCATAAACTTGAAGCAAGCTATGAAGCCTTTACGCAATACATCGTGTAGGCAAGTATAAATGCTTTCACTGACAACGAATGCGGGTCATACCAATAATACGAGCATCAACGACTAAACGCAGTTGAACAGGTCAACGCAAGAGTGGGCCACAACTCAGTGTCTACCATGATGCAACTGTGTAAGGGATTTGTAGAATTACGGAAGCAGAAAGTGAAGAAAAGAGTTCGAGTGCAAAGTCGAAAAAAGAAAGTCTAATGGTCAATGGCCAACTTTACTTATATGTTTATATGTGGGTGGTAACTGTGCGTTAACGAACGCATATATGTGTAAAATATCTTATAGTTGGTTAAAATCGTTCGATTGGTGCGAAAGAAGGAGAACTAATCCCCGCCCGATCAGAGTTGACGGGGGCTAAGCCAGTCAGAGAGAATGTGGTCGATTCGAGTTGTGTCAAAAATACGGAAGAGTGATCGCTACTAGTCGTAATCGCTAACGGCTTCTGAAGAAGCACGTGGCATATTACTATTGTACATACATATTATCGCGATTTGATAGGGAAACCAATTAATAAATCTGACTGTGGGCGCTCATATATAAATATTGATAATGCAGGGAACGTTTGAAAGAACAATACCGAGAATTGTCTATACGAAAGCAAGTTTGAGTGATTGTGGTAGCCATGAAGAGGAGAAAAATGCATCAGTGAAGAAGCTTACAGTGAAACAACGACGAGTAGCGCGTTCACGAGCGCGACGTAATTCCAGAAAACTATCAATTTCAATTGACTCATATTCATCATCATCATCTCGGAGTCCATCGCCTTCATCAAGTTCTCATGGCCGGACCAATTGTAATACACTTCAACGGCCTTCAATAAAAGTCAAGTACGAAAATAGCGATGGGCTTATTGAACAACATCAGATTGAGAGGAATGCAACAAATATTGTGTGTACTGATGTAGCCACTACGGGCTATGGATATTATCTTCAGCTATTGGAGGTTCCGCAAACGAGTTTTTCATTACATCTTGAATGGGGCGAACCAAGTGGCGATGATTTGAGTTCCGAATGGGAATCAGATTACTCTGAAAATCGATATTGGTCGATTACTAAAGATAAACAACGATTACCAAAGGTAAATCTTCGGTGAATGTAGAAAAAAAATGTAAAAAATAATCGATTGTAGCAAATATCGTTGGTTCTCTTCTTCCTGACTGTCAATAAATTGTTGCTCGTTTAATTACATATTCCGTTTCCATTTTTGCTACAGAGTTCTGGATGGAGAAAACTCAAAAACATTGTACAGTGGACACCATTCATCCAAACGTATAAAAAACAACGTTACCCATGGGTAATATATACCTCACAACAGAGGACAATTACACGCAACACTAATAGTTCAGTCAGATATATTATTCTCCTATTCTATTGTGAAGGTTCAGTTAGCGGGACATCAAGGTAATTTTCGAGCGGGACCATTGCCTGGAACGATATTGAAAAAATTTTGTCCCCAAGAAGAGTCATGTTTTCGTCTACTGATGCAAGATGTGTTACGACCGTATATACCTGAATTCAAGGGCGTTTTGGAAGTATGTGACATCGATGAGCAACCATATAATCAGCGATTAAAATCAACACACAAATGTCTCACTGATGAAAAAAGCGAGAGTACCATAATCGAGTCATATTTACAGCTACAGGACCTTTTGAGTGATTATGAATCACCATGTGTGATGGATTGCAAAATTGGTGTGCGCACATACCTGGAATCAGAATTAGCTAAAGCAAAAGAGCGTCCAAAGTTGCGTAAAGATATGTATGAAAAGATGATTCAGGTAGATCCAGCTGCACCAAATGCGGAAGAACGACGTGTACAAGGTGTGACGAAGCCCAGGTATATGGTGTGGCGAGAGACAATATCGAGTACAGCAACCCTTGGATTTCGAGTTGAAGGGATTAAATTCAGTAATGGTGGATCAACTAAAGATTTTAAGACAACAAGAACACGTGTACAAGTCACGGAAGCCCTGAAACGTTTTGTAAAGAATTATTCACACGCAGTTCCAAAATATTTGCAGCGTCTAAAAGCCATCCGTGCAACATTGAAGATCTCACCCTTTTTTGCATCGCATGAAATCGTCGGATCCAGTCTTCTCTTTGTTCATGATGAGAACAATGCTGGATTATGGATGATTGATTTTGCAAAAACATTGCCATTACCAACGCATTTGACAAAAATTGAGCACAACATCGAGTGGCAAGTCGGTAATCATGAAGATGGCTATTTGATTGGTGTTAATAATCTCATCAATATATTTGAAGATATTAAAAATTTAACTATGTGAAAATATTCCTATGGATTCGCAATGTGTCTAGGAGTGTTGATCGCGGCGATGTGGAATACGATCAAATGATATCGTGCTCAAGTAAATATAAATTGTTTAATTCAAATCTGATCATGATATGCAATTGATTTGGTAATTTAATGATAAGCGACTTCAATGTTACGAAAAGCACGTAAACTCGTTAGTTCGATATAATTTCGCCAGGTAAATATTATCAGTGAATTTAAATATCACAGTTGATGTAAGTTGAAAATTACGTAAAACTGCTACGTTCAATGTCTCAATATCAAATTACAAGTGGCAACTCTCGTGACAGAATATAGAAATATGATGCCGAGGAAATGAAGTGATATTCCATGTTCATATTTTTAGAACGAATCTTGATGTATCGATGGTTTACGAAAAATTTGTATAAATGAGGAGTAGATAGACCAAAGACACGACAGCTATCTTGTCGCTTAGGAAGTTTAATAATAAATGATTAGTGTACACCATCGGCATCTGGCCTGGCAAAAATAAATCACGTAACGATACTCTTCTCTATTATGATCAGAACTATTATCAATTTGAGAATACTATTTGTACGTAAGAATCTATTTATACTTTGAAATAATATAGCAAAATCATCTTAAGCAAGAGCGACAATTTGTCAACCTTTTTTATTTTCTGATATACAAGCAATGGATCTATTTTTCAGTAAATAATTTACTATTCATCCATTATGCGAGAATTTGTCGCCGCTTCACATTATGAACGCTGAACTTTTGCTACGTGATTTTTTGCCTCTCTCTTAGTGATTAATCGGTATTCGTGTTCTTCTGTTCTATATCATCTTCAACTTACCACTACTTCACATTTTTCTTTAGCTTTCTTTCCCTCTTACGTTTCAAGTACGCAAAATTGCTGAGGGACTGAATGTCGATGTCGTTTGCGGTCCGAAAATTCACTGCATCAATGATAGATTATAAAGAGATACTCAGAAAAGATATGCATAACCACAATTTTTTCGGCACCAGTATCATCTATCAAGGTGCGTTATATGGATTATTCCTCGTTGTTTGTAGTGGTTGTTGCTGTTGCTGTTGCTGTTGCTGTTGCTGTTGCTGTTGTTGTACACTACTCGCTTGTGTATCTGTAATTGTCGTTGGGGCAATCACCCGCGCATATACAGCCGTGCCCGCACTCTTTAACCCACCGGGTGTTGGTATCACTTTCAAACCATGCAATGTCTTGATATTCAATAACTGACTCGGTAAGATAATCGGTTGCTGCCCAGCTTGCTGTTGTGGCGATCCTTGTTTTCCTAACACAACACTGCCACCACTACCAATCCCCACACCAACGCTCTTATTACTGCTGGCAAGAACGATTGGTTTACCTGCCAATTGGGCAGTCACCATTCGTACCGTTTGATTACTACTTGATTGCTGTTGTTGAGTGGTTACAACAATTTTTGATTGACTAGCGGATGCCTGTGCCTGTGATACAACCTGTAATGAATCACATCACCGTGTCCATTAGACAATATCTATTTTCATGTCCATTGAATCACTGCATTGATATTTTGTTCTCAATGTTATTATAAATGAATTCGGTCAGTATACCTGATATTGAGTTTGAATAATCTGTTTATTATTTTGACGATTCATTTGCGTTGTGGAATTCGGCGCAGCTGCCAATTTAATTCCCTTTTGCGCCAGTAAACTCTCGACAGATATTAATTGGCTGCTGCCTGAACTGTTCAGTACTTTGGCGAGTATTTTCTGCTGCTGTTGCTGTTGGTGTGGTGTTTGTTGTATCTGCACCGCAATTGGCTTACCACCAATTTGTGCTATTATTCTTTGCATTCCAGGTGATTGAAGTGTTTGTTGTGATTGATGCTGCTGCGTTTGTGGTGATTGGTGCTGTTGTAATTGAACCTGCGTTGACTGTTGTTGCTGATTCAGAGTCAAACGATGTTGGAGTTGTTGTTGTTGACTTAATTGTCGTGGCTGCTGCTGCTGCTGCTGCTGCTGCTGCTGCTGCTGCTGCTGTGAAGGAAATGATTTCAAATTTTGTACCTTTCGGAGATAAATTGTGCTGATGGAATACCTTTAATTGCTGTACATGTTGAGTGTGGACATTCGATGAAGGAGACTGCTTAATGAATATTGTTTGACCCTGGAGCCCGTGACCTGTGAGCAATGACTTTATTTGGCCTGAGCTTACCAATTTTATTTGCGATGCAAGTAAAGTTTTGCCGGGCAACACATGTTGCTGCTGTTTCATATTAGCATTCTGAAGAATACTCTTTCCCGTCTGATTATTCAGAATAGTTTGTGGTGTTTGATTTGGGAGTTTCGCTGATGGGAATACCGTCGAAACATTTGATGTGGATGTACCAGTGCTACTAACGATCGTACTAGAATTGGATTGCGTTGGATGCAACACCGAATGCCCAGACAGTCTGATTGTTTGCAGTCCAGCTGATGTTGATACTTGTATTTGATGATGTGGATAAGATTGATTACTTTGCAATAGACTGTGTGCGGTATTTGATTTAACGACTGTCACTGGTTTGCCAGTAGTTACTCCACCAATTTTTTTCACAGTTGAAATTGATGGTGTCAAATATTGGCTTTTTGTCTCCATAGATGAAACATTGTCGGGTTCAATAGTTGGCGTTTGAACAGGCTCCAGTGTCGTGAACATTGGTGATGTTGGCGTAGAAACTGGGGCTGATATCGACGTTGGTATAGGGGGGATAGTTGAAATTGCTATCGGCATAGTTACTGACTCCATTTCTGTACAAATCGCCTGGTCAACATTCAATTTTTCCTCCACGAAACGCGTTTCTTTTTTTATTGCCGGTTGGGTTTGCACTGTGATCTTCCGTTCCTTTTTAGGAGGTATTTCTTTTATGCTACTTGGTAAATGCTCTTTGCCATTGATAGATTTTGAATTCGATTGTAAAGATTTACTTCTTGAAGTACCGCTTGGATTCTTCTTCGTTTTTGCAACACCCTGCAATTGTTGATGATACATCTCAAATTCAGACTCGGAACGGGCACGATGAAGATACAACCATTCTTTCCGTCGCGGATAGTAGCGTACACATGGATCAGTCTCGTAATGAAGCCGATCCAATGCTCCAGATACTACTGAGTTCAAATAGTTATCCTTTTCATTACTACCTTCACCTGGACTTTGCTCTTTGATATATTGCGAATCTTTCAATAGCATACAAATATCAGAGCGGGTCCCTTCACCATTAGGGAGACGCGCAGTCGCGTCTCTAACAAGCGCAAGGATCGTCACGAAATTTGGCCGATCAGCGACTAATAAGGAGTGACCACGAGGTTTGGTAAGACCTGCACCAGGATTGTGTTGATATATTCCTTTCACTGGTCCAACCACTGATGAATAGTTGTGCATTCTATAAGTAAATGCTTTGTGTGGTGACGCGTATCGCAATCGTTCTTGGCGCCTGAATTCTTCGCGTTCCTCAGGTGTTGACAAACGAACTTTCCATTCAGTGGGACATAATGCTCGTGGTGGTTCAGATTCCATCATGGATGCCAATGCTGTGGCATCACAACTGATTGATTCGACGGAAGGACTCGCGCTACGAACGTCCGCTAGACCAGTACCATGATTGCTATTGCCATTGCCATACGAATTTTGAACTGATGTATTTTTAACGGATACAATCGCTGTTGATGTATCACATATTGAAGCAGTTTGGGGTGGGCCTAGCACATCACGATGTTGCAAGAATCGTGTGCAGAGAACTGCGAGCCGTGAATCAGAATCACGACCCGCTCCAATCCACGCATAGACACAGTGATTTTTGTTCTCCAAATAAGGAACGAATTCCACATCGCGATCTTTAAATTGATGTAATTCTCGAGCGTACGTTAGTTCACCAGCGAGGAAACCGAGCGCAGACGGTACTAATGTTGACCAAGAAGTCGCCAATGAATACCAATCGTTCAATGGTGAAATTGGATTACCTTGCCACAATGTCACTGCATCGTGAACTTCGGTGGTGCTCATTCTATATTCGCCTTTTGTGAGGAAGACATCTCTCAAAAGTGAAAAGAACGATGTATGGGTTTCTTGCATTAGATCACCATTTCCGTTCATTCGCAAATCGTCCATGTCATTAATTGACGTGTCCTTGTCGGTCATTGAAATAGACCTTTCATCTTCATTCAATAAATCAATACCATCATCAAGTTGGATTGGTAACTGCATCATATCAATATTATCGAAATCCAATCCTTTTTTATCGTCAAGCTGCTCTTCTACATCACCATCAACATGTGAATGTTCAAGTGGAATGATATGTTCTGATTTTACGTTTGTCTCATTGTGATCCATTTCATCTGTTTCTTTTTTTATTTCCAATGGCAATGGCGGTAGTGGTGACAATAGCTGCAGTGGCATTCTAGAACTCTTCGGTGTGGTTGGATTGAGTCTTTTTTTCACCGGCGTTAAGTGCAGATCGAAAGTTTCAATAGGTTCTTTCTTGACAGGTGTAGAATTGATAGAACGTACTACTGAACATGCTTGAGTTTCGAGCTCCACTTTTTTACCATACTGTATATCTTCTTGCATATATGGATAATCATTATTCTCATGTTCAAGTTTTACCGAACATTGAGGTGGCATTTTCGAAGTCACAGACCCGAATGAAGGTTGCTCCAGTTTCAAACGTTTTTTTGTTGGTGTTATACGTAATGGATTACCCATGATCAACTTGTGTTTTTGACCAATCTGCGCGCGTTGTGTGAGATTAGCTAATGATATTCCCTGAGTATTCAATTCAGGATGAATGTCTAGTTGTGTTTTACGTTGCTTATGTGCTTTCAACATCATTCGATAAGACTCCTCCGTTATTTCTCGAATGAGAAACGAAGGGTTTGGTGTATATATTTCGCGTTGTAATGTGGAGAATACAGGGCGTATAGATTCGTCATCATGATTTGATTGATTGGTCCTTATTTGCGTTGGTTGTATGCCCATTGCGACTTTTCGTTTCTTTTTTTGTTTCGTGCCGGGCGGTGCGTATTGCGGATAATTCTCGTCATTTTCAGACGCAGTATCCGAAAATCTGACACTACCAAGTTGCATCCTTAATGCATTCAATTCATCAATGTAACGCATCTGTGTTTTTTCTTCAACCATCACCGGTGTAGGTTTGCGCCAATGTAATTTCGACATTGTTCGATGGGATGTCGGTTGACTGAAACCTTGTTTGTATGCATTGACCAATAAACCCTCACGTGATTTGAATAATTGTACAGCCAATTCAAACGTTCGTTTACGTTCTTCAAATAGCAATCTCCTTTGTTGAGCTTTGCGAACTAATTGCCGCATCCCACGTATATCAGCCCGAAAATGTCCTGATGAAAGATGAATATGAAATGAATCAAGTGGTGCCAAACCAAACCTGCCGAAAACAAAATCATTTTCAAGCATCAATATCAATGCATTTTATAATATCTGTAAATACGTAACAAAAATGAAGGACCTTCGATTCTCTCTTTGAAAAAGCATTTTGAGACTCTTCTCTAATTCACTTGACACATCACAGTCTTTGGGAAATGTTGGTAGATATTGTGCTAGCGATTCTTTCTGATCATCGGTCAAACAATCATGCCATATTTGTGGATAGTCGAATAATTCATGAAAAATCGATAAATGTTCACAAAGATCTTGTGGTAATCTGACTTTAGTTCCTGATGATATACAAGTTTCCCATCCCTACAATAAAGTAAATATCATTGATAGACGTGATTGATTATGTATGAAAAATATAGGGCGGAGGGTAGGCTAGGTTAGGAACTCACCACTTCACCAATACGTTCATCTTGCAATTCATTTGGGGAATTATCATTATCGTCATCATCATCTTCTACTGAACTATGAGTTGCAGAGCCACTGCTGTCCTGCTCCTCTCCACTCTCATCTGCACTCTCTGACGTTATGCTGCTACCACTAGTACTACTGCTACAACTATTGCTTCTAAAACCATGAACGGACTCCTCATCTTCCTCCTCCTCTGCTACAGAGTCTCCACCAGCTGAGCCTTCATCAATCTACAATAACCAATTATGTGACATTGGTTATAAAAAATAACAAATGGCATGATATTACTGATGAATAGACGGATAGAAACGTCATATAATGAATACACTTTTCATTTAAAACATGAGGTATATTGTGAAGTACATCAATAAAAACACTGATGCAAAGTGACAGAAATTCAATGTGGTAATGAATTGAGATCCAACCTCCATTATATCTCTGCTTCAAATTGATAATGGTCAACAAATCATTCACGCAATTCTGGTGTTATTGGTGTGAATGAGAATTATTTATATACGAATGTATATAATCGCACAACACTGTATATACAATCAAAGTTGATGTATATAGTTATGAAATATTGTTGAAAACAATGTCACGGAATTCTTTCTGATTTATAGTTTTATTGATCGTATATTAGGTAATCTCGCCGTTAGATGATCGATCTGTCACAATTATAATACTCCTACTACACCGTGAAATTTTCGTCATGGCGTGAAGTGCAGAAGTAGACGAACCACGATGGTTGTTATATATACTAAGGAAACATGGTGTGCACACTTTCTACTTGAAACTTCTCACACGAGATATTTCCGCTATTTTCCCACATGAGTAGATGCTCATAAAGTCGAGCTTCGCCAAAAGTGCTGCCTCTACAGTTAGCGCACGGTCCTTGTAGTCTAACTAATTTACCAAGTTTACTGAGAGGTCCTCAGTGCGGACTCGGTTCGGCCAAATTACGGGCGACCATTATCTTTCCCTTGCTTCCCCTATTTCACAGTATTCCTACCAACTTGATTGCGCACGCGTGCCCCGACGGCCAGTATATTCTTACACTCACTTACCAATATCGACTTCGAACATACTGGTTGTCTTCAAAATTTACAAAACAAAAATTTATATTTGTTTCTTCTTGTATTGAATTTATGTAAAAATAAACATACAGATTGCACGCAAAGCAATCTCAAGTAATAATTATTTCAATTGATAATTATTTTATTAAATTTGAATAATTTTAACAAATAATTTAAAATAATATAAGATTTATTCGAATTCGAATAAATCCTACAGCTTCCATCAATAACCGCGAGTCGAACGCCCTACAGCGTTCCAACGGGCGAATTACAAAAGAACTCCGAACATTACTATAGCTAAACGGTGGCTATACAACAGGGGCATGTGCGTATGTACATGAAACACGATGGAAAAGCGTATTGAGCGCATGCGCCTTCCAGTTGGTGGGGGATTTCAAAGTAAGAGAAGATTATTGGACCAAGGAATGCTGTAGTTGGTTCAACTCGGTTCGACTTATTCGCCCCGTGCGCAGTCATGGTAGAGAGGGCTGGCGCTGACTATCACTTTTACGTGTAAATCTTATGGAAAGAGCATGATTTTATGCCAATGGCGGCCACTGAAACTAAATTACTTCGTTTGATTTAACATGGGAGAAGCCTGAAAAATGAGGACAGCACTCATCGTGCACCCGACCAATACTGCCACATGTAGCGTAAGAAGGTATTCCCTCTTTCCGACTTTCTCTGTGGACTCCCCATTCGTTTGGCCAAAAAGAAGGGGTACTTTTTACAACAGGTCTGACTGCACAGGGTACGACACTGTCGGTTCGACAGAACATTCATATCCAAGCGTTAGATGTTAGTTTATAATGGTATGAGATGTACCTAGTTCATGTTATGTGAAATAATATTATTCTAGAAATATAAGTAGGTAACTAATTCATTCTGAACTATGTTATCAATTTCTGACATTGTGACTCTGATCGTTTCTTTTTTTGTTCGTGGTTATGTTTATGAAAATATTGTTGACACAAATATCACATTCGGTAGTGATTACAACTATTGTTTGACGTGTCGATATTGATGTGTCTTTCAGGGACCTCTAGATGTTTTAGTGGTGGCACCGTTCACTTCAGTATTGACACGTAATCTTTGCTGTATGGACATGAACTGGACATTATCTCGTAGATATGTAGTGCCACGCGGAAAAAATTCTATGATGATCATAGAGTTTGAGTAGTTCAAACTTCGTCCAAACGAAATCAACTGTTAATTATTATCCCGTAGTGATATGGCAAAAACTTGATAGTCAATAATTACAAGGAATGTAAGTGTACCTATCTTTTTTGGATGGATACATAATCTTTGAGACATAATGCATACTCCATACCTCATGAAGGGTAAAAAACAATCATTCCATCAACACTTGAATCTCATATTTTCAATTTTTGGGAGAAAAATAACTATGGAAAAATATCCATATTTCATTCATATATGAAGAGTTCATTGTAGCTTAGAGACAATAATCGCTCAGTTCGTTAATATATCCCACCTTTTCCATTCTCACAAAATCATGATAAGTGAAATGTGTATATATATGCATATGTTAAATAATATATTCTGTCCATATAGATGACGCAGACTGCTATCTCTGCTCTTCAGGAGTACCTCCAAAAAAATTCATACAATCTACCTACATACACATTGGTAAATCAGCTAGGTCCCCAACATCAAGTTGCTTTCACCGTTCGGGTGTCGTTCAATTCATATTCTGCCGATGGCACGGCTAAAACGAAACAAGCTGCAAAACACAACGCTGCCAGTGCCATGATTAAACTATTGAACACACAGCCTGGACACTATATTGACTTCCCTCAATCAGCCATTGATATCTCTCCAACACAATTCATTGTACAAAATGAAAATACAATACTTTATAACGACACGAAACTTCCTCGTCCTGAAAATAATCAGTCTGAGACTTCACCATCCATAAATTCGATTGGGATGCTACAAGTGCTTATCTTTTTTTATCCTTGCACTTATTTCAAAAACTATTTTTTTGTTGATATGTGATTTATTTTCCATCAGGAGATATGCGCTCAACGTAAAATGACATTACCCACATATGAAGAATGTGACTCTAGGCCACGTGGTGGTTTTACATTTCAGTGCAAATTGGGTACTCTCATTCAAGAAGCAACTGGACCTTCAAAAAAACAAGCGAAACAAAAAAGCGCCGAACTAATGCGACAATATCTCATCAAGGAGAACCTAGCAATCGATAATAAAATAGCCACAACTCACCACCGAGAAGAAAAACTGAATGTTCTGGTGTTCCAAACTGGAAAATTACATTTGAGTGATAGCATGAACGCATCGACACGAAAGGCTAAAGAGCTGTTTCCGAACATGAAAAAGAATATTGGAATCTCCATCGAGGAGAAAAGTGATATGTCTATCGTGAACTTCCATAATCAACTGCGGAATTCATTCGATCCTACTGATGTTATCAAATTTTTGTCATATTACAAGAGTTTGAAATTCGATGAACTCCGATCCACCATAGAGAACTCAGAATATATTTTGAAAAATATTGAAAATATACTACATATCCAAACTAAACGGAGAGATATGAAAACTGATGGTTCGAATAAGTATCTGGTGTCTATTGAGTTTTTATCAAAACCAGCTCCAGTTTTTAGAGAAGTTGGGAAAGGTAATAGTTATGATGAAGCGTATTCGGCAGCGCTTGTTCGAACAATTACTGGAGTACACCTATTACTACTGTAAATTTCAACCTAAAAATATATTCCCATTGAAATTTGAAATTACCTCTTCTGATGTATATTTCATTGGTGTTCGAACATTGAATGATATGTTATGCATACTTTACAAATTGTTCGAATCACAAATTTCTTAATATAACGAAACAGATATTCAAATCTCATCACGCACGACTATTACTTAGATCAATTATTCCAAATTAGTGGAATTCAATTTTTTCACAAGCACAAAACCGTCGAACAAACATTTTCGTCACCTTAGAAATGTGACAAATATTTAGATAATCGCGCAGCTCGAATTATCGCCCGTGCTATCAGACTTAGCAACAGAAGTACCCCCTCTACGAGGCTAAGCTCACAGAGAGTCCATTGATTAGGCTACATAGAGGGGGTAGTTTTACTGTAAAGTCTGGCAGAACAGATGATATTTTCGCAAACTAAAGAACTACCTTTATCTTTCGACTTGCCATATACATACTTCCTAACAGATGTTTAAATATTCCGTTTTCTATTGATAATCGTTAGAACAATGATCGCATCAACGCCAGTTGTACGACGTACCAAGTAAGAGCGTTAGTATTTTATATTAGATGAACATATGATTGTGTGTATTCACATATGAATTCAAATAATGATGTTTGTCATAAGGGTTTAACCTCAATCAAACTGAAATGCTCCAAATGTTGAAGCTAGTATCTCGTTCATCAGAACGGGCAATTTCCTAATTTTTCCCATAAAATTCTTTATTTTTACTGGATTTCATATTTCAAAATGATATTGTGTATATTATTTTCACGTAACATAAGTTGAACATCCGCTAAATTACCGTACTTTTTTCACTGTCACCAACGAATGTAGTGATGTACTATGATTTTTGCAATATGTGCCCATTCACTTTTTCTAGAATAAAATGAAGGATTGTTATCACTACAAAATAATGAAATTGATGGAATGTATTTGTTCAATAGTATCAAGATTTCCGGTGGTGCTGTTGTATGTGATGAAAGCATTTTGAAAGGAGATATAACCATCGGTCCGCGAACGATCGTGCATCCTAGGGCAAGCATTATCGCAGATGCTGGTCCCATTGTCATCGGTGAGGGAAATATCATTGAAGAAATGGCATCTATAATTAATAGGTAAATAAATAAATCATACAGAATATATGGGAAAGCTATGACAAATTGGTTTTGTACAACAGATTACCTTCGGACGCGAATCCCAACACAATTCAGGTCCAAACAATTGGTAGTTTCAACGTGTTTGAAACTGATTCGACGTGTGAGGCAATCAGAGTTGGTGATAATAATATTCTAGAAGCCAAATGTAAGAGAGCTGAATGTTTTTCTTCAATTGTGATGTGTTAACTGGCTATACTCATTCTTGTGCAGCTATTGTTAATAGGAATGTTGAATTAACAAACGGTTGTGTCATCGGAACATCGTGTTCTCTCTTGGAAAGTGAAATTGTCGCAGAAAATACTATTATTTACGGAACGGAATGCCAAAGACGCGAAATGAATGATAAACCATATGTAAGGACAAATCATGACTCTGCATTTGAAAATTGATAAACTATATCGAATTTCTCAATATTTCGATGATGAAATATCACGTTTCAGCCACAAATGGGACAATTGGAATTCTTAATTCGTGTCTTACCAAACTATCATCATTTAAGGAAGCCAAATGTCAAATGCGTCAAAGGAGAACAATGAAATATCGATAAGTAATGTATTAGCGAACAATTTCTCTGTTTTATGTGCACAAGTATCCCGTAATCATCAACGAGTTGAGCACAACATACAATCAATTCTCAGAATTCAGAGACACCATCAATATTCAGTATGAGTATTCAAAAAGAGATGTCAGCACCATGACAATTCGAAGACGATGGAATTTGTACACAGTCGTGTAATGCACGGGTTGTTTGGAAAGCAATAAACTGAATCAATCCATATTCGATATGAGACCGATATTTGCATTCATATTCCTGGGAAAGATGCATTTTCGATTTCTTGAACACCAACACACGTGAATCGATAATACCATTCTATAACTGACGCCACAACAATGACGTTCGGAATAGGTTTTAGCTTCATATTATAACTTTAGTCATAACTACGTTCAGAATTCATTTATTTAGTCTCATTCCGTTTTGTACAAAAATATTTAATTCGTAATAAAATATGATGGGCATCATTCATATGATAATCGGAATAACCCTCACCAACAGATTTAAACCCCTCATTACTCCTGTAGTGTGAGTTCCTTGAAGTGGAAAGTAGCGACCCTGAAGAACTGTCATATTTTGACGTGTATGAAGGGTAGATGAAATACAGTGATTCCCTAATTTCTTTCACTTTGTGTTGTCCTATTGATGGAACAAGGGGTGGACTGAAATTGAAACGCAATCATAAGGGAATGCATACTATCTGAACATGAAATAGTAGGATCAATGATGGAGTTTGGGGAGATCTTTGATGGCTCGACAATTTGACATGTCTGTGTATAAGTAACCATCTTTGCTTATTGTGTCATAAAACTCGAAAGATTTTTCACGACCTTGACTGGTTTGACAATACTTCCAGTAGCATTCACTAATTGGATAATATGAGAGGGAGGGGGTATTAGCACTGTATAATGTAAATACCTTGATTATTTCGATTATGTCGCGAACAATGATATGTATGAAGAAATAAATTATTTGGCTATATCAATTAGTGTATAAACCGTACGATGTATTCTTGATGCCGCACGTCGGTGAGTTGATGAAATTTACATTAGATCAAAATCATTCATTTGATATTATCATAAGTAATTGGTGTGACAAGCGGTTGATGGACACGTACCCAGGGGTATTTTCGCACCCTTACAACAGCACTCTACGTTATATTGCGATGTCGAAATTTTATAGATGCGCTGCAGTAAAGGAAAAGCGAGAGAGAGGAAGAGACAGGATCATGAGGGGGGGCAAGAGTCTTCACGCGTCCACAAAACAAATGACAAGCGTTGCAAATTCACCGTGATGGACACTCAACGTTCCTATTGTTGAGTTCAACTGCGCCCCCACCCCAAATGATGAGTATGAATACACACATATATATGCATGTATACGGAAAGTTGGAGATCGGAAGTCATTTCCAATACGACTGCGCCGATTGGCACGAGAAACACTTCATACATATTCAATCTATAGGTATATTATAGTGTTTCTATTGTTAAGCAAGTATGTTGCGATCAACTGGCAACTTTGTCATGGCGATTAATCATACTCGATACGACAGCAGTGGAAAAAAATACTATTAATTATTGTGCAATAAATGTGCTATTCGCTCAATTTGCCTGGATGGTTCACCCAATACTTTGCACGTCTTCATATATACCGTAAATTATATTTTTTCAGTCGCGATATTCAAATATACCTAATGGGTATCATTATGATCCAAATCAATTACAAGAATGTATAATTTAACAGCAAATGATTTAGAATATACATGAATATACTGTTGTATATCTATATCGAATATTGGAGGCGGCAACAACCCTCATCACTGCAGGACCGCTTTTGTTAACTCTCGAAAGATTAAGTGCACCGAGAGAGGCGGCAGCGGCACTCGATCGCTGATACATACAAGACATGATTGTAACGTTCAAGGGGTGAAACTACCCGTGATATCAGAATAATAAACAGACTAGGAATCAAATGGGCTTGAACTTATGGAGATTATGCAAGTGTGTGCGTGTTTATGAGTGAAAGATAGAAGAAGAGCAAGAGAAGAAGAGGTGCTGAGAGATGAGAGGATAGCTGAAAGCAACATGGAGGTGGTGCGCGCCCGAGTAAACGACTTCATAACGCGATTATTCTAACCGGATTATTCTATCGTGACGTTGTTTACAACTTAGCGAGGCTGTATACGAATTGGGAAGAGTAGATATTGAACAAAGGCGCCAGCGACTGACGGAAAGTACAAGAAATATGGAGGTGAAGGAGGAAATATTCACCATGACTAATGATGATACGTCGACAGTAATTTAATATAGATGATTGTAAAATATTGAACAAAAGGCAGATTATAACCATGAACCCATTGAAAGTATCACAATGTGTCATTTGCGTTATCTGATGAATATAACTGTGAATATGTTCATGTTCAATGATCATCTATCCAATACATTGGCAGATATACTTAATATACATAACGATATTGTGTCCTTTTTTTGAAAAAAAAAAGGTGTTGATATGACAATTGTGAATCCTAAATATTATCGGGAGAAATGGTAACTGCACATACATTAGTGTGCTTTTCCTTGTATTGCAAAATGTATTTGACACTTGTGAATTCACGTATATTCACATCTCTTCCTCTATATATAGATATATTTGTACCCCTAGTCGCTTGAATATGCCATGTAGAATACATATTCTCGACTTAATATAGTCGCGCCGTGGTTGCTATCGACGCACATAAAATATTCCATGGATGTAACGCCACTGTGGAATTTACTTCGGCCGAGTGAAATACACACTTTAATCTTATGTGTGTAACACGAACGATGAAAGTTATCGGCAATATCTCTTTTCTCCAACCCCAACCATGTGGAATAATCGATGTAGTGGATATTCTATACGCGGCTAGAACAAAATAAAATATGTCCGGCGAAAAATACATTTAGATGCATACGAAAAAAGCAATAATTCCGCGACACAATAGTTTCAGTATTATATGATTCATGAAAAAGTAAATTTATGTCAAAAATATGGGAACATAGTTCATATATATATTTACATGAATGCCATAATGTATACAAAACGGTTCTGCAAGTAATGGGAAGTGAACGTGAGGGTGTAATATCTTACCCGAACGCGCATTATATTCAATATCTATCTATGTGAATCATGCGCATCTATGTGTATAAACATCTGAACCAACGAAGCGTAAGGGTTTACATGTCTTAATACACGACTGTTTATGCAATTTTACCACAAGTCTGACACGATATTCTACCATCATTCTGCTGATTGCTGAATATTCTTTAAAAACTTGCCGATAAACTTTATGAACGTTCGGACCAATAAACAATGATACAAAAACCCATCATCATATTCGTAGGGAACAAATAAAAAAAAAATGTTGTAAGGTATACATGTGTGAGTAATGTGTTGATGTTTTGCACAGATAATAACACATTATCGTTTTCTCGCGCTATATTTTTTACGGTTTCGTATTTTTCCTCTTTTTTGAACTTGTGCTTAACGTGACGCTGATGAATAGCGTTGTCGCATTTGACATCGTCAGACATCAAAGAAAATGTGCGCGACACGGATGGAGCACGCACATTGAGGATGCAAAGAACGGAGCGTGACTCTCCGTGGGATCACAGTAGATAATTCCGTGGACATAAAACAAAACAAAGGAGACAAATAGAAATGAACAAAAGGGAGTGTGTGGTGATAGGTATGAGGGAGACGGCGGAGAAGAAATAATGATGGACAACAACACGACAAGATAATAGTATTCTTTTAATTTGTCGGTAAGACTTTGTCGGTTAATCAATTGTTGACGTGATCAAAATATTCCATGATTATATTATATATTTTATTTAAACGGAAACTCACAAGAATTATGGATAATTTTTTATCTAATTTTTTGTTGGCCCTTGCTTCGGCATCGGAACTTTTATTTGAAATTTTGATTCTTTGCATGAGTTGGTAGTGTTCAGTCAATTCATAATAATTGTGCGGAGGACGACAGTTATTTTCCTTCTTGTCATTACTCTACTAATTATATAGAAATCCGCATATTATTTTCATCTTCAATTTCAAATGATTACTCATTTGTCCACAGTCATATTTTATTCCTTTTTCGTCTATGTATGTGCCTGAGTCTTAATGCGACAATGTGTGATTTATGTGGCTGATGTACTTGTAAAAATAATGGGCTCTTAACTAGATTATGCGTGAAACCCATGCGGCGAAGCGTAACAACACCGAATGACAAATTCTAAAAAAAAAATCACCCATATGAGAAATTTTCTTTTCATTGAAACAAACAGTAACACTTTAATTGAAAAAGATATATGCTTCATTTCATTATAGAGAAAAATAATTCTCCCCACTCATCATTGAGCGTGAATGAATAATTCATCTATTAAATGGAATTTCATGAATTACATAACAATCAACCATTAAAAATGGATCTATGTCTATTTGTAATTGTTCTATAAGACAGTTGCGAGAACACTCGTGATACTGAAACTCGATCGCTAATATACGATTCTATATAAAGGAATATGAATTAGTTGTGACATATTTTCCACAGACAATTTTTTCCGATATGACATATAATGTATTTATGTTCTAATGGAAGTTCTTTCGCGAGGGTTTAGTGCACCGTATAAACATTGGGAAAATGTGGGAAGTGCAAACGAAAAAGAGAATATAATTATTATATGAATTTGGATAGAGACGGATAGTAATTGGAAAATATATGTATTGTACTGCATGTAATGATATATAACTGGCTATATGTATGCACCGTTAATCCATTACTTCATACGCCGCAAAATGCGCAAATTTCCAGCGAAGTTTTATATATAGCCGCCCACCAATTTGTCAACCATCAATTTCCAACCTGACGCACGTGTCAGTCTGAAGCATATATACATATATATACGACCGCATAATGCACGCATAAATGCGCAAGCGCGCACGCAACTGTTCACGCATATGTGCGCCTTACGTAGAAACGCAACTGCCTTATTATTAATTTTTTTCAAGTTCGTATTTTTTTGCCATTATATTTCATCTCTGAAAACTGCTTAACCCACATATATAATGTAAAAGAATGTAGAGTTATTATTTTTCGACGAGACATCTCTTTCAAGTTTATTTATATCATAACTTTCACTCATTATTAAAACGGATAGTTTCAAAAAAATTCAGTGATTTGTTCGTGTAAATAGATAGAGTGGTGAATGAATATTATCAGACAAGTGCGACAGACGATGAGGAACTTTTTTTTATACAACCTATTCTTTGAACGTATGATATTGTGATACAGATAATTATAAAGAATTACCTTTATAAAATGCGCGAGCATTAACAGCTGAGGCCTCAAGGGAGGATATGATTATCCCCCTGATATGTTTGATTCTACGCTCCGCACATATAACTCCGCAATGAGAGTGAAAGTAATAGAAGGAAAAATATGATGTGATAGAAGAATATGAATGGCGCTAGTACTTATGTGCCTTGAGAGGATGCAACTGGGATGTGCGAGCAACACTGTAAGATTGTATACTCGTTATGTTGAGCAACTTTCAAACTGTATATGTGAGGTTTAATGCATTCGCATGTGTCTTCTTAAGTATTGAGCATTTACACATCAACAAACATATGTTTTTTTTTGATAGACTATGTTGACCGATACATAAATTCAACAGAAGAAATTGAAATCATCATATTCTTTATTCTATTATTGAACAAAACATTTCTGCGATTTTATATGCTAACGTTTGTAAAGCAAAGATGATTATCATTCGGGATGAATCGAGTCAAATATGAATCAATACAACACCTACAAGCATCATGGAATGTTGAGAGATACGGTTTGAAATGAAAGATGAATCATTCACTGGGAGAGTTCGCGCAGCGCATATTCGACTGTTTGTGTGATACTATTCACACGTTTATAACGTAATATGACGAAAAAGTAGAAATGAAATATCTATTCCATGGGGACCTCATTATTCCTATTATATTTTTTAATTGACTTCAAAATCATTCCAAACATTGAATGGCATCTCTGAACGGCATACTTATCATATCATATCTACATGACTGCTCGCGAGAATCGTCCCCATGAAGAGAAAGAGAAAAAAATTTATTCACCTAATTGAGCATCTGATGAGATGAACTGAACAGCTAGTATGTACTTCCAAGCGACACCAAATAGGTTCATTGTATATATAAGTTTATAAATATAATAGGTGTGACGATGTGCTCACTCGTGATATTGACAGGACAGTGACAAGAGGTTACTTCGTACGCGCTAAAAATAAGGCATACTTCCACTACAGGAGAATTACTGCCAAGTGATGTTGACCGTAATCAATGGCCATATATACATGGTATACATATATCGATGCGATAAAATGAATAATAACAAGAGATTTGACAATCTGTAATATATCCACATTTTCATGGATAACGGTATTGTTACATGCGGTGAATATAGTATTCCGTTCGGGATTCATATAGATACTAAAAGAACTTTCTACGGTGATTCTCGGCACGACAATATAAGAAACAGTTGAATTAATCGAGATGTATACAACGAAAAAAAAAACACGACAATTGCCTTCCTAATGCAATAATCCAAAACTTTGGAAGGGACGATGAAGGCGAACAGTTCATGATGAGAGGATGCGTGTTATTCGATATTACAATATTTACATGAAATTCCAGACGTTGGGCGCGCAAGCAAAGATGGCGACCAACATTGAGCATCCGTACAACAATGATGTCGTTGGTCCGTGGTTATCCAATGGAAGATAAGAGCATCTCGACTTTGGCCACGCCCCACGGATGAGCAGGATTGCAGGCGCGCAAAGCTTTTCTCTCTCCCACTATCTTACTCTGTCTCTACTGACTCACAAAGGCGTCGCTGTAGCGTAAAATTACCACACTGTGACGACAGTAGCACATCAGCCTCTGCTGTGATCACACGTTCACTTGTACATTTCTCATATATTTCAATTTCAATTGACTCGTGTATGTATGAGTACGTGTCTATGTTCGCGCGCGCACGCGCGTGTGCATACATATACGTGTATATAAAAGATAAACAGTAAATTCTTATAGTCCATACTAATAAAATGTTTGAATTGATCAAGTCTCAAGTGCTGATGAATCATTTGAAAGGATAAAATATTCAGCATTGATTGATACATAACATACATAAAAGTTGATGGCTGGTGTTGAAAGGAGAATAGTGTTGATTTTTTCTTGAACGCGACTACAGTGCTGGTAAACGAACAATATTGCAGTATTCATCAGAGAATTAATGATGGAGTCGTCTGTAGAAAATATTGAAGAGTTAGATGTTGGTTCGGTTAGTGAAGGGACTGATTCACTTGAAACAAATGTACGAAAACCCGCGCCCAAACCATTTACGATTGACAGCCTCATTGGTAATAGAGGACGCGTTTGTGAGACACAATTAAAAAATGTGTCAGATGCAATCAGGGACGATTGTATCAGGGAACGAGAATTGTATTATCAACAACAGTGTCTAGCAACAATCACCAGTGCTCTACCAGGTACAAATATTCGTCATTTGATTGGGCAATTTTCACACGGAGAGAATACAATTCATAGTTGAATAGTGTCTCAGTTTCATTGTCCAATTTTTGTATTATATAAAATTCTTCATATGCAAATTGTGACTGAGGAAACCGCAAATAATCTCCTCACAACTCGCGACACTTTGTTGTAATTCAATGGTAGAACTATGTGTTCCTTCACATCAATTATCGACTTGGAACTACAATTGTACATTATTGCACATTCAGTTTTTTTTCCCCTGTGGAATTTTACAGGATTCGCAGTGCCATTAAGTTTTTATAATGCGTGGTTACCAATGCGCATTTATGGTAGTGAGGATGCAACTGCCGGGCGAATATTACCACCGACTCCGTCGGCGATTCATCCCTCACATCCGAATCATCAATTGCATCAGCTTCATTTCGGATTGAATCATTTGACAGATGCAGCATATCCCATTCATCGTGATTCACTCCACACTACCAGTATGACGGATAGTGAGGAAGATGAAGGAAGTCTGTCACCAGTTCAATATTTATCAAAATTCCAGCATGGTTAGTATTGGTGTGGTGATTCAATATTGGTATCAAGTCATAAGATCTTTTATATTACATATTCGCACAGACTGAAATTGATGTAGTTGTTATATTTGAGGTGTATACAATCACGTATCGTCTGCTGTTGAAGACGAGTGAAGAATGACAGATTGACAATTGATTGATGTCACCGCATGTCCAATTAGTATGCGGGACTGACGAAAAAGGAATTCTCAGAACTGATAAACTCATTTTTTTTTCCTCACTTCAAATTACAATATATTTCTGAATCACAATGTTGCTTCAAAATGAAATTACTAATGAAAGAATTGTGTGATGACAATTCGATTCATTGAGATCAAAAATTTGTAGAAATATGTAATGTAAGTATGGAATGTGTCGAGAGCATAAGATCGACATTATTAAATTACTCAATATATTGATCGTTTTATTATGAAAATTATCATGTTAATTCGAATTCATTTTCATAGAATGACTTGAACGATTAATGCGTACGATTCATTGGAAAACAACGTATGAATTGTATTTTTTTCAAAGTATGAGACTTACATTTTGAATTATTGATCAATTTTTCTTTATTGATTTCGGGACGCAACAGTATTTCCTCTTTCTCTATATGTTAGTGGTTGCGCTTACATTTGAAATTGATTGCATGCTCAGATGGTCCATGAATATCCGCACTGTCAGGAACATTATTGAGCATCATTCTATTTTATAGATCAGGTGTCGTGCGGTTGATAGTTTTGTAGGAGTATCAAAGGCTTCAAGTTAGTGAGCATTAATTATTAGGATAAAAACTTTAACTCGTCGTCGCTGGTTCCAGCGTGGACGTTGTCATTGCTAATGGTAATCGATATAACATTCTAGAGTGAAGATGTGAATGTATAATATGCAAATTGAATGGTACATTCGGTTAACTCGTCTTATCATCCGAATTAATTTTCAAATTCATACATACGCGGAAATAATTCATTCGAGTAAATTTTGAACAATTTCGGGAGGTTAATTCCAGGGAAAAACCATTCCGATCAATCATTTTCTCTTCGTCTTTGCTTACATCTTTTTGGTAACATCTGCGGTACGACTCTTTTCATATTCATTGGTCGGTGTTTTATTCATTGTGGTATCAAGGGACCCCGTTACGTTGGACATGACATGGGAGGATCCCCCATGACCCTGGTAGGAAAGCGTAAAATCACACGGGCAAGACGAACAAAAGCGATGAAACAAATGGAAAAAAGCACACGACTGAGGAAAAGCGAATAAAACAGTAAACATATATTCTAAATGATCGCGTATTTATGTGCGTCCGATCGATATATATATATA